>VXBP01009719.1:2869019-2922209 GCA_013400115.1 Rhinopomastus cyanomelas
CCCCCAAAAGGGGCGGCCCCCCCCAAAAGGGGGGCGGCCCCGCCTCCAAAATGGCGGCTCCGCCTCAAAAGTGGCGGGCCCTCTTCCAAAATGGCGGCTCCGCCTCAAAAGTGGCGGGCCCGCTTCCAAAATGGCGGTTCTGCCCCACCCCCGCCCCTCCTCCAAAGGGCGGTAGACACGCGCTGAGGACGTCATGGCTGCGCGCCGGCAGCGGCGCTATGCGGCGGAGGCTTTTGCGCGCCTGGCGGGAGGCGGTGAAGGCGGCCCGCGGAGCTGCGGGACGGGTTGGGCCTCCCCCATGGCGGGTCCTCTTCAGGTACCGCCTAACGGCGCGAGGCGGGGAGGACGGGCTCGTTCCTGCGAGGAGCCGTGGAGGAGATGTGGACTGAGGGGGGCCATGGAGATTGAGGAGGGGCATGGGGAGTGAGGGGAGATGGAGTCTTGGAGGGGGCATGAGCGCTGTGTGGAGATGGAGACTGAAGGGGCCCGCGGGGGCTGAGGCGGTGGCCCTGGGAACTTAGTGGAGGCCGTGGGAACTGAGTGAACCTGTGAGGGCACTGAGCGGGGAGGCAGCGAGGGCCCTAAGTGGGGGGCCTTGGGGGCTGATAGATGTGCAGTATGGGGACTGAAGTGTCTCAGGGTCTGTGGAGGCAGGGGTTAGGCACCGAGAGGTAGGGATGGAGGCTGGTGATGGCGTTCGGGGCCCCTGAGGGATAAGCTGTGGTCGAGGGGGCATTTCCATTGGTAGGAAAGTGAGGGTGGAGGGAAGGGACCGTGGGGTGTGACGGGGACTGTGGCATCACGACTAGTTTGGTTGGGAAGGGTCATGTGGGGCTTAGTGAGGGGGTCTGGGATTGAGAGGAAAAAGGTGGGGTGGTGAAGGCTTTGAGGGGTGGCAGGGCTGGGAGGCTGGGGTCAGTGATGGGAAGCTGGGGACCAACTAGAGGATAGGAGTTGCAGGGGGTTTGGTGATGTGGAAGGGTGCAGCAAGAGGTGGAAGCTTTCGCCTCTCCCACATGTGAGATCTGTAATGCCTTGTCCACCTCAGGCAGCCCAGCAAGGGCTCACTCGTGTCCAGGCTGGAGGTGGTGACCCTGCCCTCCTGCCTGCCTAGGGACCTGCCTGTGAGGAGCTGTGCCCGCGAGCTCCAGCTGCCTGTTCACGAGTGGCCCCACACAGGACCTGTGGGGCAGTTTGATGTGGGCGTGGTGGCATCGTTTGGACGCCTCTTAAGTGAGGAGCTGATTCTGCAGTTCCCATAGTAAGTGAGTTGACACTTGTAGGTCTGCAGATGTTCAGCAAAAGGTGTCTAACTTTATTCCTCTTACCTTCCTTTTTGTGTTTGCTGATAAAGGTTATATAGTCTGGTGAAGTTTTCCTTTCAATGTTTATTTAAACCACTAACACCTCAGAAGGTCTGAGGAGTTAATTCTTAATGGAGTTTCAGTTTGATAAACATTGCACACCTGTTTCTGTATGGCTTCAGCTTCAGATACTGCTCCTATGCTAACTTTGAAATGTTTAATTGCAGTGGTGTGCTGAATGTCCACCCCAGCTGCCTCCCGCGGTGGCGTGGCCCTGCTCCAATAGTCCACACGATACTGCATGGTGATAAAGTGACTGGGGTGACCGTTATGGAAATAAGACCAAAAAGGTGGGTTAGATGTGCTTCCCCAAACCACTCGCTGCTTCTCCCACCTCTTGGGGCTTCAGACCGTCACCGTTAAGTCATGATTGAAGCCTGGCCATATGGCACTTGCCTCAGATACGGTATTTTAGAGAGTGCTTCATCTGCAGTCCACACCCTTGACCTGTTCTGTGATTGTTAGTGTTAGTGCAGGGAGCAGGCAGAGAGCAGTCACACAGCTAGAGGGACAGGCCCATTGTGACATGACAGAACTGATTTTCAGACTCCAGGGTGTTAAAAACACCTTTGATATTTATTATGGAAGCAAAAAGTTTGTGAAGCAGTGGAATGAATTACTTGCTTACAATGCAGTGTTGAGCTGTGCAGGCTGTGGGGATCTTGCAAACCCCATTCTGCAGCACCCTTTTGCTAATTATAGAGTTCCTATATCAGTCTGATCTCTGATAAAGTTCATGTTTTACATAACTCCTCTCAGAGCATGCATGTTAAGGTTATGAGTGTCTTTTTGAGGGATGAAGTGGGTATCATCTCCATGTTGAACTCTCCACCTGTGCTGCTAAGAGTGTAGGAGATTGTTGCTGTGTGAGCTGCTTCTCTGTTCTTTCTTTCTAAGGCTGAGGAGTTCTCTACAAGCTCAGTCTAAAAAGCTATTCAGCAATTCTAAACATAATTCTAAGGCAGCTTACTGTTAACTGCTCAAGTTCAAGCTGTTAGAACCCAAGCTCCTGTATCAGTCCCTTGTGTTCTTCTGATTGGTTGCTAATCCTTTAGCAATCAAATAGACCATTTCTTTTCTGTAGGGTATCTTAGGGGTTGTATTCAGGGATGAAGGCTAGAGGTCTTCTTCAGCATCAACTTTTGACCTCCTGTGTCAGTGTACGCGTGTACTTAATGTGATTTTACTGTTATGGGGTAACCCTGAGCCTGACTGCAAACGATCTGTGGCAGGAAGCCCAGATGAGACTACTTGCCTTACGGACTACCCCTGTCCATTCCCCTAACATCCTTCTAACCTATTAACCTTTATTATGAATCTTCCCAACCCTCAGTTATTTTTCTCAAGAGTCACCCCTAATCTCCTATAAGTGAAACAGGACAAGCAGTGGCCTGTCTGGGCATGAGAAGGAGATGAGATGGTTTTGTTTCAGCACAAACTCTGGTTTAAAAGGCTTGTCAGAGCACATTCTTATAGTTACTTTTTTATGTCTTGCGTGCATTTCTGACAATAGATCTCAGGAAAGTGCAAAACAAATTTCTTCTGAATATTTGAGGTTGTTTCTTCTGGGATCTTGCACTTCTGGACTGTAATTTGTGCATTCACAGCAGTCCCAGCTTCTTGCTGACTTCAATCTTGCTTGCCAAGACCTATCTGATGTTGTTTTCCCCTCCACCAAGCTTTTGTGTTTTCTTCCTTCCAGGTTTGATGTAGGTCCAATTGTAAAGCAGGAAGAGTGTGCTGTTCCTCCCCGCTGCACTGCGAAGGAGCTGGAAGTGATGTTATCAAAGATGGGTGCAGACATGGTAGAGTCACGCAGGCTCTGGTCACACCTTGCTTTTGACACATGTGAACAGACTTTTTCACAGATTTATTGAGGCTGGAAAAGCCTTCTGAGCTCCCCCAGCCCAGGACTTAAATCAACATATCAGGCAGACCAGGGCACTAAGGGCCACAGCTGGTCTGTCCTTCAACACCTCCAGGGATGGGGACTCCACCACTGCCCTGGGCAGTCCATTCCAGAGTCTCAACTCCCTTTCCATGAGGAAGGGCTTTCTGACATCCAACCTAACTCTCCTCTGGCACAGCTTCAGGCTCTGCCCTCTCATCCTGGCACTGGTTGCCTGGGAGAAGAGCCTGACCCCCACCTGACTACAACCTCCCTTCAGGGATTTGGAGAGAGGGAGGATGTTCCCCCTGAGTCTCCTCCAGGCTAAACACCCCCAGCTCCCTCAGCCTCTCCCCACCAGCCTTTCCCTGCAGTCCTTTCCCCAGCCTCACTGCTCTAAGTCTTGTGTTCTGAGTTGACTGACCCTGCTAAAAGGAGAGTGACCTGAAGTGTGGTGTTGGAGCACTGTGGCTGAGAGGTGTTTTGGGTGGTGTATGAGAAGCTGTCAGTGCAGGTCCTGTGTGTTCCTGTTCTGTCTGTTCAGTGGAGTGTGTGGAAACAGTGCAGCTGCTGCTTCCATGAAGTGAATCTCTGCTTTTTCATCTCAATAATCAATTTCCTGCCCATCTAGGATTAATAAGAGAGAAGAGGTGATGTGTAGAAGAGTATTTGGGTTTTTTTATTGTGATTGAGTGGGAAGGGTCCCTTTAGTGTGTTTGTCAGTGCAGTACAACTCCTGAGGCTCTACTGCCCCAATTTCCAAAGGCTCACAAAGTTTCACTAATGAAAAACCACCTGCATGTCTGGGATTTAGTGTTAATAAGTAGCCTCTACTTAGCCTTGCTAATGCTCTATGCAAAATCTCATCTTGCAGCTAATATCTGTTCTGAAAAACTTGCCTGAAAGCTTGAGAAATAAAAAGGAGCAACCAAACGAAGGAGTAACATTTGGTAGGTGCTTTTGTCAGCTGGAAAGCTGTTTTGAGACGTCTGTAACGCAGCCCAAGGAGCAGAAAGTGCAGTTTAGTCTTGGTTCCCACCTAGTCTAAGGATAAGTTTGCCTAACCCATCATCACAGAGACAAAGGAGAACACCTCTTCCCAGACGGAAGCCCGTTGCCTAAGGTTCTCCAGCCGTTGCCCAAGGTTCCTAGTGGTAGAGAGCAGACCTGCCACTGGACAGGTTTAAAATGGGAGACAAGAGTTGGACTGTTTGTTTCCAAAAACATGGAGTTTTCCATTTTCTTCTTCCCCTTCTAGCTCCTAAAATATCCGTAGCTAAGAGTTGCATAAAGTGGGAGGAGCAGACGGCTGCAGAAGTAATTCGGCTGCATCGAGCCATCGGCAGCATGGTAAGAGTCGAGGTTTTTTAACCCTTTTCTGCCCTCTGGTGTGGCTGGGTTTGAGGTAGATACTTCGAACTACTGACTAGAACTCAGAAGTTAGTTGTTTTAGCCTCTAGAACCTAGTGTGTGTTTTAACATCTTGGTGTCAGGGGTGGAGTTAATGTGGAGGGGAATTGGTGTGAAATCACCTCAGTAGTTGTGCGTTGTTTCCTTAGCTCTGAGAGTCCCTCTTGGGTTTGAGAGGGTTTCAGGGGACTGCAAGGAGGTCATCTGTGTGACAGTAAAGGTGCAAACAGCTGTTGTGGCCACTTGCTTGATTCCATTTAGAATATGCTGATGGTTTCCTCACCAATGAGATGAGGAAAGCTAGATATAAGAAGGAAAACTAGATATAATAGGGAAAGTGTGTTACCTGAATATACATATTCCTCAGTTTTCCCCCCGAGTCTTGTCACTGGTATTTTGTATGAGAAAAAATGTAGATGGCTATGCAGAAGTCATGAAAATACTCTGAACCCCATCTCCTTCTGTTTGCAGTTCCCTCTGCAGACGCTGTGGAAGGGCACTACTGTAAAACTGATGGACTTTGTGGAAGTGGATGGTATCCCTGGCTTCACTGGTATGTACTTTCAGATTAACCTGCTCGGTTAAATGTTCCTGTTTCACAGAATCACAGAATTGTTGAGGCTGGAGAAGCCCTCTAAGATCATCAAGTCCAGCCCATGACCTAACATCACCACATCTGTCTTTAAACAGCTCCAGGGATGGGAACTCCACCACTGCCACTGACAGTCCATTCCACTGTTGTTTCTTCAAACCTTGACTTGGTGATTGTACAGTTATATTAAATAACAGCTTAAAGCACTGCCTTCTGGAAACTGCAGCAGAACTGAGCTCAGAGGGCAGTTTCTCTGCCCAAAATTGAGCATAAAGTGGGTTTTAAAGACTTTCCTGCTTTGTGATGATACTGAGCGAGCAGCAGGTAGTCTTAATCGTGAGACTAGTGCATTTGAATCCTTTAGTTAAGTCCTCTTCTAATGCCATTGCCTGGGGATCTCTCACAACAAAAGTTGTCCCTCTGTGCCACCTCTTACACAATTTCCTGTAGCCTCGTGGGCTGTGTGGTGGGTGTTCAGGAGTGGATGGGGAGCAGTGCCAGAGAGTGACTAGTCTGATTCCCTGCTCACTTGGATATAATAAACCACAGAACAGTATTTTCAAGAAAAATAGTGACTCAAGGTGATGATGCTTCAAAGTGTTTCAGAATCATCACGTACTTGTTGGGATAAAACAGCCAGGCAGTCTTGCTTTGCTTTTAGGTGAAATACCAAGTGACTGTGGAGCTGTCCCTGGGTCCCTGCTGTACCATAAAGCATCCCAAACACTGATAGCTCGTTGCAAGGTAGGTTTTACCCATTTGTTTCATATTCACTGCCCTAAAGATGAGGGGTTTGGTGTTTGTGCATCGTAACTGTGTGTTGTTTAAAAGTCCTTCAAGATGTCAAACTAATAATTTCCACTGACACATTTTTCACTTGCAAGCAGCTTGAAATATAAAGAGTGACTTTGAGTAAAACTTACTGTGTGAGCCAGCCTGGCAAGAGCTATGGATAACTCTCAAACATGGAGCTTACTGCCTCTTCTTTTTGCTTTTTTTTTTTTTTCCAGGAAGGCTGGGTTGGAAGAGAAACAGTGGTGTTAAAGAAGCAGCTTACAGCAGTGGACTTCTACAACGGGTACATGCACGCGTGGTTCCAGCAGAACTCCAGAAGAGTTCACGAGGAGTGCAGATTTCAAACGCTCAGCCTTAGCACAGCAAAAAAGACTGCGAAGGAGAGCGAGGTGCTGGCACAAGATATCAAACAGTAGAGTGGTTTAGAGTGTGGGTGATGTCTGAGTTAGTAGCTCTATGAAATATTTCAGTGCCCATCTGTAGCGCTCAGTTAAGGGGCTTTGTCCCGGTGTTTGATCTTACTGGCCTCTGCGCGTTGGCACTCTGGGCTCCTGATGATCCTCATTTCTCATGGCCCCATCAAGACAGAGAGCCTCTATGATAGGGAATAAATCCCTATTCCACTGTTGAGTAATAAATCTGTTTTTATACCATGTTTTCCTTTTTGAGGACTTCTGGTCTCATGTTCTTCAAGCATCAGTTGTACACGATTAATCTGGGAATACCAAGATCCCCAGCTTGGCTGAACCTCAGAATTCAGTGTTTGCTGAGACTTGTAATTGGTTTTCTTGTGGACTCTTGAACTACATTTGTAACCCCACATTGAGATGGATAATTTAAGCCTTAGACAAGAGCACCTGGAGAATCTTCACCTGTTCACAATAGTTTTCTTGGAGTCAAGTACATTGAACACAGACCATCCCTTATGTCTCACTGGAATTTGTCTCCACATCTGTATAGGATACTGGAGCTGGGTGCAGCTGGTCGTGTGCTGTTGTCAGGGCTGTTGCATTTTGTGAGCAGCATGAACTTCCATCTGCTCAGCCTGAGCAGTCATTGCCAACCCAATGGTTCCCTGCTCGTTCTCTCCATTCGTCTACAGGGACTGGACATTGAGGGCAGGACACTGGAATTCCATTTAAACAAACCTTCCATTTAGAAAGGCAGTTGACAGAATATTCCCCATGTGTTCTGATTTGAGCTCTCCCTATCCAGGTCTTTCTCATCCTGTTGTTCCTTTGGACCTGTTGACTGTGGAAATGCTCCAAGTAGTAGGTGCTGTTGAGCGTCATCCATGGGCGTGAATCACCTGTGTGTGCTGTGGGCTCATCCTTCTGTTCCCTTTCCAATTCAGAGAACAAAAATCTCCTGTTTACATTTGTTATTCAATACAAGTGACTTGTTTTAAGCTCAATGATTCTGTTTCTAGTCTATAAACTGGTTCTCATCTGTAAACTCATCGTTCCCCTTGTTCAGTAGATATTTTTCATTGATATCTGTGGCTTTTCTGATCATTCTTTTTTACCTTTCTTAGTCCTACCCATGCCTATTTCTTTCTTTCTTTCTTTTTCCATATCCTAGAATATCCCTCTTAACGTCTGTGGGTCATTCATCTGGAAAATTAGTCCCTCCTGTCATGCTTTCTGATGAGAGAGGTTTTTACCTGATGAGGGGTTGTTAATCTAACCCAGGCTTTTCCTCAACCTCCCTTTGTTCAATGGTTTGTATCTGAAAGGGTGTTTTATGTAAAGAACCCCCAAAATGATGTATCTTCTGAAGTTTGTTGTCTCTGAAGCACTAGGTGGGTAACAGCAAAACAAAGACCAGACTCATCTTAGGAGCTGCCCTAGTGTTACTTCTCAACTTATTCCTGCTTTTCTCTGGGTACTGCTGAAGTAAAGTAGCTAAGAAGTGTCCGAGAACAGGTCGGATGGGGCTGTGAGCAACCTGCTCTAGTGAAAGGTGACCTTGCCTGAAGAACTAGATGATCTTTAAGGTCCCTTCCAAACCCATTCTGTGACAAAAGCGGAGCCCCTGGAGCTTGTCAGGCATGAGGGGACACTGTTAGCTCCTTCTGTTCTCCTAACAGGCTCGAGGAGCCACTTAGCTTCATAGTTACAGCATTATCACGGAGATTTTGGAAGCCTCAAAAGAAAAGAGCTGGCAGGAGTGCTGCAGGCTCTGTGTTAAATTGGTCTGGTTTCCTGGTGCTCATGAGTAAAGCCAGCACATCCTCTCCCTTGCGTTGCTTTGGCTCTTCAGGCTTTCCAGCATGTTCATGTCTTTTCCAGCAGTCGTGTCTGGAACCTGAAGCTCAAATCGGATGTTGAATTCATGAGACTTAGATCAAGGTGACAGGAACTTGATGTCCTCCAGTGTGTGAATGAAAGACGAGGAAAAAGCCTCCAGAACAAATGTGTTCTGTCACATGGATTAAAATGTTTCTGAAGAAGCATCTGTTAAAACAGATGCTGCTGTATTTTTCTTTAATTGCCATCCATCCAACAGTTTCTCTGCCTCTGACAGGTTTTCCAGAACACACGATGCTCCAAGAAGTCCAAGATTATGAATCACAGCTAAAAACTGGAAACAACAGCAAGGTACAAGCTGGGCTCCTGTGGAGAATTCCTTCTGTCTCTGACCGCAGGCTCAGGGGTGCAGTTTGTGCTGTAGAAGTTTATTTCTGAGCAAGTGGCATCTTTTTGTGGGGTTTTCCTACCTGCTACTTGCACGTAAAGGGTTGTGAAGGTGTTTTGCCTTTACTCTGTTCAGAGCAGTCTGCAGAAGGTTAGTTATCACCTTTGCCAATAGAAAGGGTAGCAGGGCAAACAGCCATGCAGCTGAGCCATCTTGGAGAGATGAACCCGGGGAGTCCTGGTGGCCAGCAGCATGACCAGGAGCCAGCAATGTGCCCTTGTGGCCAAGAGGGCCAGCAGCATCCTGGGGTGGATCAGAAGTGGGGTGGTTAGCAGACTGAGAAAGGTTCTCCCCTGCCTCTACTCTGCCCTGGTATCAGCTGGGATATTGTGTCCAGTTCTGGGCCCCTCAGTTCCAGAAGGACATGGAGCTGCTGGAGAGAGCCCAGTGCAGGGCAACAAAGGTGGTGAAGGAAGTGGAACACCTCCCTGCTGAGGAAAGGCTGAGGGGAGCTGGGTCTCTTTAGCTTGGAGGAGAAGAGACTGGGGGGGTGACATCATGAATGTTGATCAATATGTGAGGGGTGGATGTCAAGACGATGGAGCCAGGCTCTTCTCAGTGTCACCTAGTGATAGGACAAGGGGCCACAGGTGTAAACTGGAACAGAGGAGGTTCCATATAAATATGGGAAGGAACTTCTTCCCACGGAGGGTGACGGAGCACAGGAATGGGCTGCCCAGGGGGTTGTGGAGTCTCCTTCTCTGGAGATGTTTCAAACCCACCTGGATGTGTTTCTATGTGACTTGGTCTAGGTGATCCTGCTGTGGCAGGGGGATTGGACTTGGTTGATCTCTCGATGTCCCTTCCAATCTCTGATGTTCTATGTTTTGTGAGTCTCTGAAATCAACTGCTTTGTCCCTACCAATGACTCAGAGAAAATCCCTTGAGTGTTCTCTAACCCCTTTTGCTTTCTGAACCTGCTCTGAGGTCATAACGTCGAGAGAACCTGAGGCATGTCTCTCACCAACAGGTTTCAGTTGTGCTCATACAAGACCTGTTGCTGTTAGCTATTGTTGGCAGGCAGCAATTCCAGTTCTGCAGCCTAAAGCAACAGAGAAGGTTTTCCCTGCGGCTTTGGGGGAGTTTGTGGCGGCGTGTTCTCAGAAACCCTGTAGATGGTGCTCGCTGCGTCTCTTTTGGGGGAAGACCAAGGTCAGCTGGATGGAAGATCAGAAAAGCTGGTACAGAACGTCGTCAGTGAGTTGTTTAATGCAATATAATGACTAAACCATATTGTAGCTGTGGCTGCTACACTTGAACTTAACCTTTTGATCCATGCAGAGTTTGCTTTAGGGCTTCCCAGAGCTTTCTGTGCTGGAGGTTGTCAAAGGTTTTGGTCACAACAATCCCCCGCAGCGCTGCAGGCTTGGGGCAGGGTGGCTGGAAAGCAGTCTGGCAGAAAGGGAGCTGGGGGTTCTAACTGATGGGTGGCTGCATGTGAGCCAGCAGCGTGCCCAGGAGGGCCAGTGGCATCCTGGCCTGTGCTGGAAACTCTGTGTCCAGCAGGAGCAGCTGAGAGTACTCAGCACTGGTGGTACCACACCTTGAGCACTGGGTCCAGTTTTAGGCACCTCAGTAAAAGGGAGACGTCAAGGTGCTGGAGTGAGGGCAGAGGAGGGCAATGAAGCTGGTGAAGGGCCTGGAGAATCAATCTTATGAGGAGAGATTGAGACAGTTGGGGCTGTTTAGTTTGAGGAAGAGGAGGCTTAGGGGGAGACCTCATCACTCTCTACACTTATCTGAGAGGACACTGTAGAGATGTTAGTGCTGGTCTCTTCTCACAGGTAATTAGCAAGAGAACCAGAGGGAAGGGCTTCAAGCTTCAACAGGGGAGGATTAGATTAGACATCAGGAAAAGATTCCTCCCAGAGAGAGTGGTCAGGCCCTGGACTGGGCTGCCCAGGGTGGTGGTTGAGTCCCCATCCCTGGATGTGTTTAAAAGTCACTTAGATGTAGTGTTGGGGGTTATGGTTTAGAGGTGAGCTTGTAGAGTAGGGTTCATGGTTGGACTCGATGATCCCAGGGGTCTTTTCTAACCTGAATGGTTCCATGATTCCAAGATTAGACAGTTCTTTGTTGCTTAATAGTCCAAGCTTTGAGTCCACCCAGCTCTACCCCCGTGGTTTCATGGAGGGGGAGAGGGGAAGGTTAGTCTGTTTTGGAAGGAGGGAATCTTCGGTGTGCTATTTTTGGTGTGGCAGAGAGGCTTTAAAGGGAATTGGTGTTCCCCAGGCAGCTCTTAGCCAGAATGTCTCGTTGGAAACTCCGCTTTCACCTCGCTCTGCAGGGATTTAACTCGGTAGGTAATGAAAGTCTGATTGGTTTTGCAGAACAGACAACTTCAAAAAGAGGCGTTCTCTGACGAGGTGTGGAATAGTGTGTCAGGGCTCACACTGAGGTGGTGATTCAGCCCCCAGCACCTCTGCTGAGGTCAGATACAGCCAACCCAGCAACTGGGCAGTGATACCACCGAAATCAAACCGCCGTCCTCGGACGGGAGAGGGGATGTAGCGGGATGTTCCTAGACCCAGCATCTGCCGCGGCTCGATTTAACATCACGGAAGCCAAATTGCTGGTAGAACTCCAAAGAGTTTGGGCGCCAGAAGGACTCTGGTGTTGGATAGGGATGATTTCATCTTGGGTTTTAAACAAATATTGGAGAGAGTGATATTTCCTAGGATGCTGGTGACTCGCAGCTAGCTGCATCTGTTTCATGATCTGAAACCTTACTACTTGCCCTGCTTCCTAGGAAACCTCTTTACTCCTTGTGCTTTTTTGCTGAGTAAATGACGAATAAACACAGAGTGCAAGTGACTAATGACAGGAGCACTTGAGCCTTTTGAGAAGGTTGATTGCAAAATCCCTGAATAATTTAAAGGTTGAGACTAGACAAAAATATCTCTTTTGTTTATCTTCACTGCCGACAGCCTGGTGGCTTCTGGGAAGCAATATTTTCCCTTTCTTGAAAACAGAAGGGAAGGGATGGGTCACCAGATTTAGCTGAGGTTTGGAAACTAAATGACCTTAATGGAAGATGCTTTTGCCATTAGCCCCAAACCTGCCGCCTCTTAGGAGTCAGGTCTGCTGCTCCAGCCTGTTTCTCAAGGTTGGTGGTCCGAAGGCTGCGGGAGGAGCTGAGCTGCATTCCTCCAGCTGATGCTCCCCTTTGGTAGGTGGGAGTCTGGGTTAGCTGTGGGGTTGTGGAAAGGACGCTGCTGGAGCTCCTCATGAGCACAAGCTGGAGGAGTCAGAACTGGCACTGATCTACAGCATAAAGCTTGTGCGAGCAGTGGGTGCCAAGACCTGCTGTAGTTTTTCTCCTGTATGAACTTTCTTAATGTAATTGGCATGAGGCATCGGTAACGACCAAGGACTAGCGCTGAGTGGTGGTTGCTGGGCCAAGCTTGTTCTCTGGTGACAGTACTTAAGCAACCGTGTTTGAAACGCCTCTGTCTTGCTCCGTGTCCAGAGTGCTCTGCCAGCAGCGTCCTCTGAGAGCTCAGGGACTCTCTGAGTGCACAGGCTGGTTTGTTCCTCCAAGTCGGAGCTAAGCCGTGGTGGGGGACGCACGGGGGAAACGTGGAGAGCTGCTTGCTGTTGCACAGACAGGCAGAGTTTTAGGCTGTAGGGCTGTGACCACTTCATTCCCTTCACACAGACACATCTCCCCCGAAAGGAAGAGCCCTGTACCGTGTTTGGCTCTGGAGAGCCCGCGGGTCCCAGATCTGAGCCTGCATTCATCCCCGCAGCTCCTGGGTCGGTCTGTGGAAGTCATTTGTGTTACTTCATCCTCAAAGCGACGAAGCTAAGCTTGGGATTTGGCTGGCTGGGTGCAGAGGAGGAGTGGGGCAGAGGGAAGAGCCAAGAGCTCTGTGGGAAGGTCCGAGCTGATGCTCCCCACCGGCTGCCTTGGCCCCGGCTCATGCCAAGCCCTCGCAGCAGACTAGACACAAAAGAAAACACACACAGTCTAAATTCATTGGTATGAAGAGGATGTGCCAGAGTATTCCACAGCTCTTTCCTCGCTGCTTCTCTTTGATAACTGACAATTTGCACAGGAACATGAATTATTCAGGGAATTTTTAAACCTTTTTCAGCATAACTCCGGCTGCACGGGCACCCAGTCCTGCACAGCTCCGCTTTTAATGTCTGGGATGCCCCGTGTCAAACCCAAGAACCTTTCCTGAAGCTTCCTAAATGCCACTGGAAGATTCCTTGTGCCCTTTACAGGCTGTGGGTAAGGCAGCACAGACCTGGAATGACTTTCATACTCATAGGAGGGAATCAGGTAGGAGAGGGAAATCCATGCTTGAGCACACGTTTGGATTTTAGTTTTCATCCAGCAGCACTGCCCACCTTTCTGTGATCTCTCTCAGTGGAAATATGAGTGTTGGGGGCTTGCTGGCTTGCCTGCACCCCAAAAATTGACTACCAGTGTTTGGGTGGGAACACAGGATGGCTCCTGTGCTCATGAGGTCCTCAGTTCTGCTGTAGAAGTAGTGGGAGTTTGATAGAGCAACTGAGTGGGTCAATTGGAGATGGATCATTGTCCGTCTGACCCAGTCTGTGACCATCTCTTCCTTCAGCTCAGAGCAGCTTTTTGCCCAGCAGCATCCTGCTTTCTGCTGGTGGATGTGGAGGGAAGCCTGTTCCTGCACATCCCAGCCTCACTCTACACAGCCTAGTTTCCCACCCTTAAAACATGGGTTCCCAGCCTGTTCCCCCCAGTCCTATCCCACTTCAGGAGCCCTGCTGCAGCCTCTTTAGTGCCTCCCATAGCCGCCCCTCCTGCCTGGCGTCTCCCAGCCGTGTTACCACCTCTCTGCACCTCAAGCTGGGGACAGATCCCTTCCCCACGGCTCTGGCCAAGCAGTGGGAGCACCAGCATCACCCCAAACTCTCCACCCTTAGCCAGGATCAGCCTCACACTGACAAAGCTGGTGCTGAGACATGTGAAACCTTGCAGGTTCATTTCCTCGGGCATTTCAAACGCAAGAGCAACGCGGTGTTGTCCAATTTACAAAAGGACTTCTTTATTAACCTACCCTAGCACAGAGCATGGAATTTCTTGTCAAACAGTGCCAGAAGCAAGAGCCAACTGTCATTTTTATCCATGTGGAGCCTACAAATCCCCATGGCTTCTCCATGCTATCGAGCACGCGAGTTCGTAGAGATGCAACTGCTGGTAGCTTGGCCTGAACTCTAAACGGAGCGTCCTAACCCACGCTAGAAATAAATAAGATACTTACATTTTCAAGTACAAAACCTCGCCGTTGAACTCAGTGTGAGGGAAACCAGTTTACTCCTCTTTGTGTACTGTACTTGGGCTGGCAGCGGGTGCGGGACAGGAGAGTTTTACGTACGTGGCTTAATCAAATCCTGGCTTTAGTCTTTCTTGTAGGCTATCGTGTGAAGCAGAGAGGTTTTATGGATGTGTTTAGTAGGACACAAACTCACTACCGCTACTGGCCCCCGGTTTATGCCTTTCGGTGGGAAACGAAAAGAAGTGCACCGCAATTATGTCTCACAAGTAATGACACCGACCAGCACTGAATCAGGTTATTAGCAGGTAGATGTTACTCTCAAATTATACTGAATCAAGTGTGAGCGACTTTACTGAGGCTCCTCTACAGCTCTAGTATGTGGAGGGGCGTTGACCTCTCATTGGGATCCTCCCTTGGGGGATTCGGCGGCTTGCCGGCGGCCTTCGGTATGTGGGGCTCTGCCCTGGCATAACCAGGATGGACTGCTGGCCTGAGTTCCTCTGGGACTGGAAGGTGCTCTGCTCTGTTGCGCTCCTCTCTGAACAGGTGAAAGTCAACCCGACGCCAACGTTGCTCTTCATGGTTCTGGAGGTGCCGTCGGACGTGCCGTCGAAACACCTGCCCAGGGCGATTTCCTTGGCGATCCTGGGGTCCTGGTCAGTGACGGTGTAGATGCCGTAGTTGTGTCCCAGCGGGTCGAGAGGAGCCAGCATCGTGTACTCGCTGGAGTCGTTGTTCGTAGCCATGGGCAGGTGGTTCACCAGGTACTCGTGGAGCATGCTGTTGACGCTCTCTCGGCGGCAGCTGCCTTGCGGGATCACCTTCACGAGCGTACGGTCCACACGGTCCTGGTCGAAGAGCATGCCGCTGCACTTGAACTCCAGGCAGGCTGCCGACACGTTCGGCTGCTCGGAGTCACGGATGCTGCGCACATCCCGGATGCCGTAGAGCTTGCCGATGGTACGCGGGTGCGTCCCACCCATGTTACGAGACCTTACGTTCACCTCTTGGCGTCCGTTTATTTTTACTTTAATGTAGCAGGCCCTGAACTCCATGGGCTTGGGCCACCACGCCAGGTAGTCATCAGTCCAGCTCATGAGGTCGTCTTCACTGAAGGGAACGGTGTTGTAGTCGTATCGGTCACCCTCTATCCTGTAAAACCTGAAGTGAGCAGCGCTGTAGGGAGCGTCCTCGCATTCCTTTAGGTTTTCGTAGGCGTAAATAGGGCCGTTGGTCTCATCTGGGGAGTTAGGGCTCGGCTTGGCCATGTTAATGCTGAACGCTGTTTTCTTAGTGTTGGGGTCCTCGTGGTCTGTTCTCCTGTAGTTGAGCTTGTTGAGATACGGCTGTGGGACCCCAATAGCGTTAGGGTTGAGTTTGGGAGCAGAGGGGGCAGCTTCGAGCTCTTCGCCCCCCATGCTCGCCAAGATGTAGGCTCCGTAGGCCTCGGGGTTCTGCTCGTCACAGAAAGCGGGCACGCAGGCACCGTTGGGACCAGTGACCACGCTGTCGAAACGGCCCCACGCTCTGGGGTTGGAGGAGAAGCCCGGTTCTGGCTCCGTGTTTATAATTGAAATCACCACCCCCTGGATCTGCTCGCTCTGCAGAAACCTCTCGCTTCTGTAGGCTCGGACTTTGACGTAGCACCGGCGGTTCTCTGGGACGTCCAGGTTGAAAAGCCGCCTCTCTTTGATCTCCATGTTCCCCACCAAAAAAGTTCTCTCCTCCCTTTTTTGCCGCCTGCTTTTCTCAAAGTTGAAGTCACCTTCTTCCTCCCATAATCCCGTCTCTGGGTTCAGGGACCAGAGCTTCATCTCTTGCAGGTGCTCTGGCATCTTGACCTGAGCAGCATCGAGATGAACCTTCACTTCTTCTGCATTAAGAGACTCAGTACCTCGTTCGTCGGTGAAGTCCACGGAAAACATGCCGTAGGTGCGGAGCGGGAATACATCTCCCTCCTCATCCACAAAGTTCAGGTCGCTTTGCGTCACGGGGGCCGTCGAGAAGTTCCTCGGGTCCAGGAACGTCACGCTGGCTTTCACTTTGCCTGTGTAAGCTTCTCCATTTTTCCTATAAAATGCGTTGGGGGGAATCTCGAGTTCAGCGATCGGGTCATCTTCTTCCAGTTCTCCCAAGGAAATCACGTTGGTTTCGGTGGATTCCAGAGTAACAGGAGGTTTCTTTCGTAGCAGCTTGATCTCGTGAAAGACGGCACCTCCGTTCTCCTTGAAGGGCAGGACCTTCGTCGTGTTCACAAACTTCTGCAGCCGATCCACGAACGTTACCACCAGTCTCTCCGTGTCTGCTGGGACCTGGATGGAGAAGGTTCCCTTGTAGCCGGTCATGCTCACTCTCTTGTTGCCCACGTAGATGTGGCCAAACCTCAGCGGCTCCCCGTTATCTGCCGCTGTGGCTCTGCCTCGAACCGTTATTTTGGTCTCGGTGCATTTTTTGCAGCCGCATTCTACCACCACTTTAGTGGGGAGCGTGTACCCGTCGCAGGAGATGTCTCTGGTTTCCATCTTGGACACCCCACAGCAGTAGGCGATGTTGTCCTTACACCGCAGTCCCTTATCCAGCTTCCCCGCGCAGGTCTTTGCCGGGCACTTGCCAACATCGTAGTAGAAGGAGTTGGTGGTTTTTTGGAAGCAGTCATGAGGGAGTCTGATGAGGTGGCTTTGGGGTTGGGAGTCGCAGGGTGCCTCTTGCCTTCCTGTTGAACAGGGTTTCTTAGTGAGTGATGTGAAATGACCCTGCAGCCCTCGCTGTGTGGTCTGGAACCCTCAGAGCTGAACGTTGCTCCTGATAACAGCGAGGGGTTTGCAGCCACAAACCAGCTGTTTTGCAGGGTAACTGAATTTGTCTGCTCTCTGTTTTGCTGAAGCTGATAGTGAGCTTTAAGTACCTGATTAAGAGCAGGAGCATCCCATCTCCTGTTTACCCACCACCACCCAGCCCACTCTCAGCTAGGAGTTCTGTGGCTGCCAGCCTTTTTTTGGCTGTGGGCAGAGTAAAATCTGTCTCAAGGTTTAAAAAAAACCCTAAACAAACGGGAGTATTCTCATCAGACAGCAAGAAATGTGCTGAAACCAGCAGGCTGAGCTTGGCAGGTCCCCTGCAACCCTGAGCTCTGGTTTGTGGAGAGCATCCGCTTCACAGCCAGCTCACGCAAACTTATCTGCAGGGATAAACCTCAAACAGGCTTTCCTGTGGCTTCTCTTTGCCACATGGATCACCGTTTCTGGTTTCCACACGCCGTCCCCTCCCCAGCTTGGAGAGCGTGGTGCAGGGTTTCTCTCACCTATGACCGCGAGCCTGGCAGGCTGGGACTTCGCCGACCCCCCGGCGCTGCTGGCCTTGCAGAAATACTCTCCAGATTGGTCCCTGTTCAAGTTCTTCAGGATCAGGTTGTTTTTGTATTTGTACAAGGAGGGATCCAGCAGTGACCCGTTGTGGTACCTGCCAGGAACAATTATGGGGACAGAGGCTGAGCGATGGTTGAATCCTGACTCCTGCTGGGTGGATTTTGCCTCAGTTTCCCCGTTTGTAGTCTGTCTACATCCCCTAGAAATGATTCCCCTTCCCTTGGCAGTGGTGAGATGTGGCTGGTGGGCAGGCAGAGCTGCCCGCTGAGGTTTCTTAATCTCTTATTTCTGTTTTACCCCACTCAGTCCTTCAGCAGATGATGTTAAAACACCAGTGAGAACCCCCAGCTCCGCACATCTCGAGGAAGCCATCACTTCCAGCTCTGGCAGGGGGATTGGACTAGATGATCTTTCGAGGTCCCTTCCAATCCCTTATGATTCTATGAACAGCTCCTGGCGTGTTCAGCTGGTTTATAGCTAAAAAACCCGCCTTGGAGTCGGCAAGGAGATAAAACTGGAATCTGTGGGACAGCTAAACCTTCTGGCCGATCAAATTCGAGTTCCTTACCAGAGGTAGCGGTCGGGGGCCGGGCTGCCCACAGCATCGCAGCACAGCGACACGCTCTGTCCCACCCTCCTGGCTTTGTCCTCGGGGCTCCGGAAAACGTAGGGTTTGCCTGCAGGAGGAGGAAGAACCCACCTCGTTACTGCTCTCCCCCCAGAATCACAATTTCTTCCTGATTATTGCGTAAAGCCTTCTCCATTCCCCCCTGGTCTCTGGGGCTACCTGATCGCTGCAGCTGCATTTGGATCCCCAGGTTCCTCCTGTTGCTCTCGGGGACGGTGATGGTCGCCGTTGCGTATTTGGCTTTCTTTATTTTAAGGGTGTTTTTGCCATCGGGACAAATCCCCGGGATCATGAACATGCCCTTGGCATCAGCTGTAGTCAAGAGCTTGAGTTTCTTGGCTTGCAGGTAGACCCGGGCATCGGCCGCGGGCGACCCGTCCTCCAGAGAGACCTTCCCATGCAGAGTTGCGTCCTCGCACATGCAGGTGTCGCAGTCGGCGTTGACCCGGCCCATGGGGCAGGAGATGTTGCAGGCTTGGGGAGAGACAGGCAGGTGAGTCAGAAAGCAGCCCCAAGTCCCCGTCACGCTCCCGGCGGCGCGGTCCTGGCCTCTGCTTTTAATTTAGGTGCAATAAGGCAGAACTGCATAAGGAACCGATTGCGTTCAAGGGGGCTGTGCATTAGAAACAGAGGGACTATGTCATCTTGGACCTGACAATTAGTAGGAAGCAGCCACGTGGATCTAATTACAGCTGGGAACTGTTACTCACTTTCCCCAAAGGGCTGGGTTTTGGGGAAGTTTGGATGCAGATCAGCCTGTGAGCTCTTAGCTCAACCTTGGCAAAAACCACAGATCCACATGCCTTAAGCTTTGTAGGCTTCTCTCACCACCTCAGGCCCCAAAGCCATGACTTTAGTCTGGTTTAAAAGCTTTATCCCCTTGTTCAGTGGTATCGTGGCTTGGGCAGGACACAGGGGAACGGCCAACCGGGCATCACCTGATGGGTTCAACGAGCCGTCTCCCAAATGAGTGATTCTAAACCATTTCCATTACCTAAAACCCTAAATGATAATCTGTCTCTTCCCAAAGCAAGAGCTTGGGTCATCTCTTTACAGTCACAGAGCATCTCTGTTCCTGTGCAGCAGCTACATGGGAATTTATTCTCTTTTAATAGCTGAAAATAAATAGAAGAAATCAGGGGAAAAGCTGAAACAACTTTCCTGGTGAATATTTTCAGGGTGATTTGTTTCAAAGGGGATTATGAGGATAAAACATTTCATTAACTAGAAGTCCTTCAGCAGGGGCTGTGGCAATTCAATATTCCCTAGTCTCGTTCCTGGAGACTGCATGGAGGCAGCTGCCTGCAGTCTCTGCCTCCACCTTCAGAGCTGCTGTTCCTACAGGATTGATGGGATTTTTCCTCTATCTCCAGGATATTTATGAGTCCCTGATTATCCCCACCCTGATCTCATTATTTGGCCATAAGCTCCCCATGCTTTGCGCCCGTAGCACCCTCCAGCCCCGCTCGGGATGGCACCGGCGTCACAACCTTCTGGCGAAGGGAAGAGAAAGATGGTAAAAGGAGCGCGCGGAGGCAGAGCAACAGCTGCGCGACGATGAGATCAGGACCTCGTCCCATGCCCGTAAGTGAGGTAGTAGGAGCACCTGAGCAAACATGTCCAATGCAGAGCCGCCCTTCCTCGGTGGCTTCGTTACAGTGCACGCCCCAGAGGCGCTCAGCCAGGCAGGATCTGGTACGCTTCTGCACACCGGTCTGGCCACACTTGGCTGAGCACTCGCTCCATTTCGACCATGGAGACAAAAACCTTTTTGAGTCTTGCGCCACTGGACCTTGAATAACATCAGTGGGGTGTTACTGAGACGCACGCGATACGTAGAGCTCTTTGCTTAGCGGCTTCTGTGTAGCTTCTATACATCTCTATATCTCCGTATCTATCTCCTTATGTCTCCTGGATCTCATGTCCTTGGAACAGTTGGGTTAATGGTTGGACTCCGTGATCTTAAAGGTCTTTTCCAACCGAAACAATTGTGATTCCATCTCCTGTATCTTCTATATTTCCTGCATCTCCTATATTTCTGTATCTCCTGTATTTCTATGTATCCTATATGTCTGTATCTCCTTTATATCTGTATCTCCTATATATCTCCTGTATCTCTGTGTCTCCTGTATCTCTGAATCTTGGTATCTCCTGTATCTCCTTTATCTCGGTATCTCCTGTATCATCTCCTGTATGTCCTATATCTCTCTCTGTCTGTCTCTCTGCATATCTATCTCTAGATCCATCTCTGTCTCTAGATCCATCTCTGTCTCTAGATCCATCTCTGTCTCTAGATCCATCTCTGTCTCTAGATCCATCTCTGTCTCTAGATCCATCTCTGTCTCTAGATCCATCTCTGTCTCTAGATCCATCTATCTCTAGATCCATCTATCTCATCTCTAGATCCATATATCTTGACATCTCTGTCTCGACATCTGTATCTCTCTGTCTCTCTCTGCATATCTCCACATCTCTAGGTTTTATATCATGTAAATATATTTTCTATATCTGTATAATGCTCAGACTGCACATTAGGATATTACACACCACATGGATTAAACAAACTCAAAGCACATTCAGGGAGCTGGGAAATAAAGCAGGAGAAGGGATCCGAAGGCTTTCTGCCTTAATTCCCGAATTCAGGACGATTAAGATAAACTGGAGGGGAGCAAAGTGCAAGGCAGCTCAAGCTTAGTGTTCAATAACTTGGGCTTAAAGGAAATCAAACACACATTGACACTGAAATGTGGTCGGTGCGTTTCAAACGCGGATAAATACATAAACCCACAATTATAGGGTACGATTGTTGGTGTGGTCACGTCGAGTGGTTTTAACCAGACTTGAACATATGTTCTCTATAGGGGCAGGGCTGTTCCGTGTTGAGCAGCACTTTTCCTGCTGCAAAACAGAAGCCTGAGATGCTACCTCCCAGACTGAGCACATGAGGGGCTCAGAGAGGGTTTATGGAGGGTTTAATATGCCATTAGGGTTTTAAAGGCATTTCTTTAACGGCCTGCGTGATGGTATTAATTTAAGCTGCTCTGAATGGGTGAGATCCACTCCAAGTCTGTGGTTTGGGTTTGTTTTCAAGCGACAACGTTCTGCTCGTGTTTACGAGGATGTGCTTGCGACCGCAGTTTCTAAATGGGGTTTCTTGGAGTTGTGGGCTGGTGTCATCTCCCACACCCGGTTTGGGATGAGATGGGTTGGGGTTGTTTCCTAAAAAGGCAGCCGCACCCTCCCAGTGGTTGAAAAATCACCCCCGGCTCACAAAGCAGGTGGCCGGGAGAGGCTGTTCAAACGGGAGCAGCCGTGGGAGCGTCATGTCTGGGTTGGAGCGAGCACTTGGCTTAGATGAGCAAGTTTTTAATCTGCTGGCGCGTCGGCATCGCCGCTCCGGCGTCCCCATAGACCTTATTTAGCAGTTTGGGGGATGCAGGAGGAGGTGGGCTGAGGGATGTGCTCGATCCCATTTATCCCATGGATAACTGCCCGTCTGTACTTGTTGCAGGCAAAAATGGAATGTGCAGTGGGGTCTCAAGCCTGTTTGGGATCAGCTGCAGGGGAGGTGATGGTAAGGAAGGCAGAGGGGGGTCCTGTGGAGGAAAATGGCTTTGTGTGGCTCTGCGCAGCACCTTGACAACAGAAAAAGCAGAAAGCAGAGGATGGGGAGAAGCTGAGGAGCTCAAGGGCTGGCAGGGATGTGGGGAGGGACCCTGCGGCACCGGCTGGCAGGAACCTACTGCGTCTGGCGTAGGCGAAGATCGGGTCTCCCCTGCGAGAGCTGCTCCTCGAACCTGTGGGCAAAGCAACGGTGTCCCAAACTGCTGTAGGGTGTGGGGACAGGCAGCTCCGAGCGTGCTCTTGCCCATCCCTGGGCTCTCCTCGCCCTCGCAGCCCGCGCTGCCTCCTGCGGGACTCGGGGCTGTGGTCACGCACTTGACCTTCACTTTTCCAGGAGGGGAGCCAACAGTGTGTGTCAGCGATAGCCCAAACCCTACAGGAGGTCGTGGATGATTAACATTTATTCCATTGCCTGAATGTCCTCAGCTACTCAAATCGTACTGTCTGGGTGTGAATTAAGGCTCAAAGAGAAGAAGAGTGGCTAATAACTTACTCTCCAAGCTGAGCATTACCAGTGGGCTGAAGGTTTTCTGTCCTATCTGGATCCTGCTGACGGCTGGCTTCAGAATCCGTTGACCTAAGGGGTCCATAAATAAGAGATTAAATTAGACTAATCATAAATTAACGAGGCTCAGGGAATCAGGCATCCTTTAGCATCAGTTTTTCAGGTTTCCCTGGTTGGAGCTACCGCTTAGAACTCCTGTGAGAGGGATGTGGTGGAGGAGATACTGAGTGGAGGATGTGGTGGAGATGGCACACTGTGTGGCTGTAGCTCGGGTATCAAACAAGAAGGGGTTTGGTGGTTTCTGTGTTGGAGCAGCTCAGATCAAACCATTTTGTGGCTGGAGATAGAAAACACATCCTGACTCTCCCTCCGTGGGGAGAAGTGAACGGGAGTGGGTGAGATTGGCCGTCGCTGTGGGACATGGACTGGTTTCTGCACTTAGTGGTTGTCTGTGCCTGAGAGGAGCTGTTGGCTGAGGCTGGGTGCTGGGGTGCTTACTGGGAGCTGCAAGACCCACCAGAGCAGAGGGAGAGGTTGCTCAGTGGTGCAACCCACCAGAGCCAGCAGCGGGCAGATCCTGCTGCTCCTGAGCTCTGCTTGGAGCAGGGATGGGCTGTGGGCTGGACACCACCACAGCAGCAGGCAGGAATGATCCCAGTGCAACTGCTCTGCAGGGAGGTTCATCCCTGGTCAGCCAGAGGCTGACTGACCCGCAGACAGGCTTTGCCCTGCTCTGGGGGCTGGATGGGGGCCAGCCCTCCTCTGGAAGTCATTTGGCCGGGTGGATGTCGTGCTGGCATGTACTGGTGCCCAGCACTGGTGTGGGACCTGTGTCTGCTGGATCAGCAGCCGCCAGCGGATGTGCCAGCGTGCCCACGGGCAACGGGAATAGAAACATTTAACTTTCACCTAAAACTGATGTGGCTCCCATGAGGAGTAGGAGGAGGATCCATCTTTTTGCGGTGACCATTGTCTCCAGAGGTGACCAAGGGCTTCTTGGAGGACCTGCAGCCGTCCCACAGCTTCTGCAGACCTGTGGGGACAAGCCTGGCCATGTCAGGGCTCACCCAGGGTCCTGCAGCTTTCAGGGAGCTGAAGCAGTCCCAAACGCCCCATGGGGACTGTTATACCCCCTGCCCACCCGTTTACCCCCGAGGGGGAAGAGCAGGGCTTCCACATCTGTGCCTCTGCATGTTGCTGTCACCGCTGAGCCCAGATCTCTTCTGCAGAGCCCTGCTGTGTAATGACATCTCCTCCAAGAGCCTTTTAGCAGCTTAACTACTTCTGCAGGGCTGTTCTTGCTGCCTGCGAGGCTCCATGGGCCCCCCAGCACCCCTTCCCACCCCCCACATGGGCAAGAACATCTCCGTGTGTCCATCCCTCCTCCTGCAGTCTGGCTGTGCGAGAGAGCAGGATCTTATCCCAGAACATCCCAGGAGCGTGAGGAGAGGGATGGGAAGGCTCCCGAGTGCCTCAGAAAGCGGAAAACCCCGCGTGCAAGCCAAGCCTTCACTGAAACGCGAGCAAGAAGCCAACTCTTTCCCTTCTCTGCTCGCAGAGATGAGAGACCGAGGCTCAGCGCTGCTCTTTGCCAGCTCAGCCACTTCAGGTTAGGTTTGGGGAGTCCCTTCACCCTGCGGGGTCAAGCACGGGGGTTTTTCATTTCTGGAGGTACCCGTGGAGCCGGCGGCATCCCGAGAGACACCAGCTGGAAATCCAGGTGATTGATTTCATTCCCCTGGAACGAATGATCTTGGAGAGGAGGGAGGGGAATTGTTGCCTCAGTTTACCCCGAGAGAACACCCTGTCACCCCTCAGAGACTGGGGAATGTGGGACTAGGAAACACTTTGATTGTGGCTCAGCAAATCCCAGTCAAGCAAAAATAACAAGCAACACATGAGCGCTGGTTTGTGGGCTCACGGCGGGGTCGGGAACTTGCTGCCAGACAATAACTGGGGAAAATTAATCTGGGATCAGAGCCCTGTTCCCACTCAGCTGCTATTTTGAGAGCTGCCTGCAGCTTGTTCTGTGCTGGGATCGGGACTGGATACGACCCTCTTCCTCTTGGCAAAGAGGGGTTCAAGCAGCTGGGGGAAGGTTCAGCATCACCCTCTTTCTGGCTGGAGGAGCGAGTGTGGGATGGAGCTGTGGAGCCCTGCATGAGCAAAGCACCTTCCTCACAAAACCCCCCTGCCGATCCAGCAGCCCCAGAACCCTGCCCCGAAGCCATCAGCTGGGATAAGGAAGGGAGAAGCAGGATGTAGGGAAACACATCCCCACCGGTGTTTGCCAGTCCTAAGCGCCTGCACCTTCACCAGTTAATTTCCACCTTCACTAATTAATTTCCACCATCACCAACTGATGTCCACCTCAAATCCCAACCCCTTTTAATTCCACTGCCCTAACTCCAGCCAAATTATATAACCCCTGGCTGCCGTGGAGAGGAAAAACTTCTCAGGGTTGAGCGGGTTTTTTTCACTCTCCCTTACAAACCCATGAAAAACCCTCCCCAATTAAGGAAAGTTCCATCCTCTGGCCACGGAGCCGCGAGCAAAAGGGATTTGCAGCCTCTTGGGAGGAAGAGAAAGAGTCGCAGCTTACCGAAGCGTCGCCTGCACTGCCGAGCCGGGCTGCGCTGGAGCCTCCCCGCAGCCGAGGCAGCGCGGGTGCTTATATAGCCCCGGTGAGGCTTTGGGGATGGCAGCGAGCCACGGGCCGCTGAGCGCAAACACATCGACGGCCGAGGAAACCGCAGCCTGAATAATCCCCTAACTAGGTGATGGTAAACACGAGCCCTCGGTGATCAGCAGCTGCCCGCCCTGGCAGCGACACCACGGCACGGCAGGGTGCTGCTGGCCACGGGGCTGGGCATGGTGTGGGCTTTGTGTCCTATTGTGGGCATTGCATCCCATTGTTAGCTTCGTGTCCCGTCGTGGGCATTGTGTCCCAGTGTGGGAATCCAGTGTGGTCATCGTGTGCAGGTGTGAGCATTGCATCCCTCCTCTCACACCAGTGTGGGCATCCAGTGTGGGCATCATGTGCTGGTGTGGGCATTGCATCCCAGTGTGGGCATCGTGTGCTGGTGTGGGCATTGCATCCCAGTGTGGGCATCATATCCCAATGTGAGCATTGTGTCCCATTGTGGGCATCGTGTCCCAGTGTGAAAATGCAGTGTGGGCTTCATGTTCTTGTGTGGGCATCGCATCCTGGTGTGGGCATCGTAGGCATCATGTCCTCTGGGTATCCCATCCCAGTGTAGGTATCATGTCCTGTCATGGGCATCGTGTTCCGGTGTGAGCACTGTATCCTGCTGTGGACACCATGTCCTGCTGTGGGCGTCCAGTGTGGGCATTGCATCCTAGAATGAGCACTGTGTCCTGGTGTGGGCATTGTGTCCCGACGTTGGAACCACATTCCAGTGTTGGCATTGTGTCCCAGAGTGGGCATCGTGTCCCGGCACCACGCCAGCACTCTTAGGGGTTCCCCCTGGCGCTGAAGCCGCACTAGTTGGTGCTGAGCGCTGCAGATGGAGTGAGGAGGCTCCCGCTGCAGTGAGTTTTGGGGATGTTTTCTTGTCTCTTGCCCAGTGGGGTTCCCCTATTTTGCAGGCGCGGGGCAGGGCTCAGCTGGGCACCATCCCCAGTGCTGCACGCTCTGCCCGCTCACTTCTGCCTCCATGCTGGCTCCGACCAGGGTCAGATGAGGATGCTCTGGGGATGTGGGATGAAGCCAGATGGGTTGGTTTGGGTCTGCAGAGGCAGAACCTTGTGAATAAAGACCGCTGCATCTCACCCAAGCCATGGGGAGACCCAGCAACAACCTCTCACGAGAGTCCCCTGCTGGCCTCACTCTGGCCTCACCCTCCCAGCTCCTTCTTCCCGCAGCCACATTTTTCCCCTAGGACTCATGGCAGCTGGTCCTGACTCAGGGTTTTTGAGCGCTGCCCGATGTGTGCGGCCACGTGTGAGCAAACCCCACCTGTTCTCAGAGCCCTGGGTGCTGTGGGGCCGTGCTGCTGGTCTGCTGCAGGGCTTTGGTGTGAAACCGTAGGCTTTGCCTTGCAGGAGCCGTCCCCGAAGGCTGGGGATGGGTACTGGGGCATCCAGCGGTGCGTGGGATGTGCCAGTGCTGTCCTGGGCTGCCCCTTAGCAGTCCTTGCTGGCCCTGCTGCCAGAGGGAGGGGTGCAAGAGGGCCAGGGATCAGGGTGTCGCATGAAAACAGGCAGTGGTGGCCCACACCAGCTCCTGGTGTTTACAAGGGAAAAGGAAAAAACACCTGAGATGCTCCAAAAAGTGGCCAACGGTTTATCCGGTGGGCAAGGAGCTCCGGGTGAGCCAGAGGCCTTGGATCTGCGGGATAAACATGGAGCTCAGCTGCTCTTCCCCGCTGTGATGAGGACAAGATGTGGGAAAGGTGCCGAGACTGAGAGAGCAGGGAATTCATCATCCCGGCCGGCACCCACCACGCAGTCCCTGGGGCAGCAGCGGTACCTCAGCAGCTGCCTCCTGCTGGGGTCCGCTTCCACGGGTCACGCTGCGGGGTGAGGAGATGTGCAGTTCTGCAGGAGGAGGGAAAGGCTGTTCTTTGTGTTGTGAACCTGGGAGATGCCCCCAGTGCAGCTCTAGGCATCTCTGTAGGGGGCTTTGCAGCCTCCTTAGATCTGGTGTCTCCTCTCCAGCGCAGGTGTCTCCTCTCCAGCACGGGCAACCCCTCTCCAGCATGGCTCCTGCAAGACAAGCGCAGCAGACACGTGTGCAGCTCCAGGAGCAGCCCTGGGACATGTGAGTTCGTGCAAAAGCCCAATCTCTGGAGAAGTCCTGTTGCACAGTCTCTCTTGGCTTGGCCCTCCCTTGCTGCAGCTCTGGCACAGGGTTGATGTTGGATGGGGCAGCATGAGCAGAGCCCCCATGGCTCTTTTCCACCAACTGAGGTGGGGGATGCCCCAACCCATGGGGCAGAGGGGTCTCAGTGGGGACCTGGGGGCAATGGGGCTGTAGTGAAGCAGGGTGGCACCCAACTGCTGCAAGTTCAGCCACAAGGCTGGTGTTTCCCAACCAAAGTGTCACCACTGCAGGCCCATGGACACATCTCTCTCCTGGATTAACTCTGGAGGCCCAGCTCAGCTTTCCTGGGGTTTTTCCATGGTTTCATCGCTGGAGTGTGATTCTAAGGCCATAATGTGATCATGTGGGCACTGCCAGGCTTGACGCTTCCCCGCAGTGCACAGAGAGTGATAACTGGGGGTGCGACAGCATCTCCCTCTCCACGATCCTGCAGGGTTGTCTCCATCACTCGTCTAATAAATCCCAGAGGAAAACCAGCCAGTGATCCTCATCGCGGCTGTTCGTGCCTCCCACCCTTGCTGATAGGGCATCAGCAAAGCGACCAACTGCACCGTGCTGGGAGGAGGGTGGGGACACTGGGGCTGCTCTCGGGGCCCTACCAGGGATTTACAGCCTGTGGACTGCCTGAAATAACCTTTAGCGTCTGAGAAATTCCCTGTAGGTTCCATGATGTGTCTTATAGGGTTCTTGAAGTGTCCTATAGGGTCCAAGAAATATCCTGTAAGGTCCATGAAATGTCCTATGGGTTCCATGGAATATTTTGTAGTGTCCATTAAATGTCCTGTAGGGTCCATGTAATGTCCTATAGGGCCCACAAAATGTCCTACAAGGTTCATTAAATGTCTTATAAAGTCCAAGAGATACCCTGTAGGATCCAAGGAATATCCCATAGGGTCCATGACATGTCCTATAGGGCCCACAAAATGTCTCACAGGATTCGTGGAATGTCCTATACAGTCCAAGAAATATCCTGTAGGGTCCATGGAATATCCTACAGAGTCCATGAAATGTCCTATAGGGTCTATGAACTATCCCACAGGGTCTATGAAATATTCTACAGGGCCCATGAAATGCCCTGTAGGGTCCAAGAAATATCCTACAAGGTGTGTGGAATGTCTCATAGGATCCATGAAATATCCCATAGGGCCCACAAAATGTCCTATAGGGTTCATGAAATGTCCTGTAGAGTGCAAAAAATGTCCTATAGGATCCAAGGAATATCCCATATGGTCCATGAAATATCCTACAGGGCTCATAAACTATCCCACAGGGTCTATGAAATATTCTACAGGGCCCATGAAATGTCCTTTGGGTCCATGAAATGTCCTTTAGGGTCCAAGAAGTATCTTACGGGATCTGTGGAATATCCTGTAGGATCCAGGAAATGTCCTGTAGGGTCCATGAAGTGTCCTACAGAGTTCATGGAATATGCTTTATACGAAATGTCCTGTAGGGACCATGAAATGCCCTTTGGGACCGAGGCCACGCTCGGTTCCCCGCTGACCGCCTCCATCCTCCCTCCCTGCACCCTCTCCCCTGCGTGGCCGGGAGCTGACGGTTGTTTTCCTCCCCTGCCACGTGGTTCTGGGCTGGCTCCTGTTTACGGAGATGGGAGTTAAAATAACTGATTGATGACTTTGTTCCATCCCAAACACTTTGGGGAACTGCGCGTGGTTTTCGGAGGCAGAGCTGGGAGCTGGGATTTCGTTAAGCGCTTGGCTCCCGGTGCTTCTCCGGCCGTGGCTCCAGGGGTGCCTGATGTTGTTGTTTAAACCCTGTTTTGCTGCCCCTGGGAGCTGTGATGGCCACGTCCAGGGTTTGTAGGGGGTCTCAGAGATGTGGGAGGTCCCCGGGGGTTTGCTCTGAGCTCCCAGCCATCGGCAAACCCCGCAGCCACCACAATATTGTTTCATTTAAGCCCTTCTCCACCGCTTCATCAGCACAAAATTGCCCTCCAGCTGCCTAAAAGCTTTGGAAAAGAGCCCGAGTCATGAACTACTGGAGTTTGTTTTTATGGGGCGGGGGAGGATTTAAGGAGCAACCGGACCTTTCTCCCCTACAAGGATTTGCTCAGGAGCTAAACCCCGGCTGTGGCTCAGCAGTGCTGGGCAACACCAGGTCAATTTGCTAAAAGCACTGTGGAGGGGGGATGCTGTGAGAGCCAGGGGCCAGGGAAAGGCTGATCTGAGCTCTGGAAGTCACAGCGGGGTTTTCTGGAGCGGTGAAAGAGCCAGGAGCTGGTGAGGAGCTGTGGCTGCTCGGGGGGTCTGGCCACAGGGTGAGACCTGAATGTCGTCTGGCACCAACATAGCACAACTGACCCCCCAACACATAAAATGGGAGGTGTCCTCTGCCCTGGGATCTCTCCGTCAAGGGAAAAGGCTTCTCCTGATGCTTCTGCAGGGCATGGCTGGGCTCAGGGACTGTTCCTGCATCCCTGCTACCCACATCCAGCCCCACATCAACTGGAGATGGGTTTGCTGGGCTCTGGGGTATCCTGGATCATCACGGGGTCCAGCTGGGGTTTCCTTCCTAATCACTTTGTCCATCCCTGACATCTTCCTTTCCCCATCAAAGGGTCCAGCTGGAGTTTCCCTCCTAACTGCTTTGTCTGTCCATCTCTGCAGTCTCTCCTTCCCCACCACAGCTCAGAAGAGCACACAGGTGATGCGACAGGAGCACCAGAAGTGACTTGATCCCATTCTAGTCGTGTTGCTGAGCTGAGGAAGTCCACATAAGTGTCCTGTTTCCTTCAGGAAGTGATGGAGAAGGCCCTATTTCTGAGCTCTCTGTGGGTAATGCACATCCCAGCCTGGAGCACTGTTCCTCGGGGACACACACAGGTAGGACATGGGTTTCTGCTGGGAACATCCTGCTAACAGCTGTCAGGGGGTATTGCACAACCTCAGATGGGTGGTGGGAACGCAGTCGTGGGACGTGAGCACGTACAGTGGGAACATGGTGAGATCCGAGGCAGGGCAGCACCTCAATGGGGCCATTTGAACCACAGAGGAAGAGCAGGAGCAGAGCTCCAACCCACAGCCTGCTGGCTGTTTGCCTTAGCTCCCGACGGGGTTTGGTGGACAAAGACCATTCTGTGCCGAAGGCTGCTCCTGAGGAAATCCTGGATTTATCGCTCTTACTTACGGGCATCAGCTTGGGGTTGGGGTGTGCTCCAGGCTGCACCCGTGAACAACCTCCCACCTGTGGGACCTCAGGCCCAGCTGTCATTCCAGTCTTTTCCTTCTTGAGTTGTTCTGATGTGGACTGAAGGTGGGCAGGAGCTGGTTTACACCAGTAAAGGTGAAGGCTGGGTGAGCTGGGCATGAGGATCTGGTGTTGGCGGTGAGACAAGAGCATCAGGGTAAAAGCTGCTCTTCAGTGAGAGGATGAGCATCCACTTGGGATGGATAAGAAACGTGAGGGATGGAGCTGGGTGGGTTGTGGGGGCTCCTGGTTGAATTTATTTGGAATTAATTGTTGCACAGAGCAATGTGGAGCTGGACCTGGACTGGGGTGGTTGGTCCTGACCCACCTCTGAGCTTCATCTCTTGTTTCAGGAGATGGATTAGTGGTTGGGGGTTGTAATGGATGATTGGACTCGATGATCTGGAAGGTCTTTTCCAACCTTGACGATTCTGTGATCTCCAGAAGAGCTTGTGCACAAGAGGACGTGGAAACACCTCCCCTTCCCAGAGCACCCACGGTCATGGGGGTGACCGAAGGGGTGAGATATCCCACGAGCTCATCCTCATGCCCAGGACCGTGCTTGGAAAAGCCGGTCTCTTTGAGCTAATTCCAGCGCTGCTGGGATTCCCCCTGGGGCAGTTGTGGCCATATCAGCTTTCGTGGGAGGGGAAACGCTTGGCCGGCAGCGTGGGCGAGTTTGGTGGGGGCTAAATGCTGCTCAGGGGAGGGACCATCCCCTCCCAGGGTGAGAGCTCCTTGGAGCTGCTGAGATGAAAACTGCAGGGAGCAGGCTGGGGAGGCGGTGCGGGAGATAAGCCTGTCCTGAGAGAAACTCAGCGCAACACTCCCGGCATTGGATCGAGCGCTGTCCCCCTGGGAGGTCGCTTCCAGCCGGTGGGAGATGTCAGCACCAATGCTCATAGACTCATAGAATCGTTCAGGTCAGACAAGACCCTTGAGATCATCAAGTCCGACCAATAACCCCACTCTACCAAGGTGACCACTCGACCAGATCTCTAAGCACCACATCTAAACCATCTTTAAACACTTCCAGGGATGGGGACTCAATCCCCTTCCTGGGCAGCCCGTTCCAAGGCCTGATGACCGACCCTTTCAATAAGGGTTTGTCTCATGTCCAACCTAAACTTCCCCTGGTGCAGCTTGAGGCCATTTCTTCCTGTCCTACCGCTGGTTACTGGTGAGAAGAGACCAACGGCCACCTCTCTACAGCCTCCTTTCAGGTAGCTGCAGACAGCAGTAAGGTCTTCCCTCAGCATCCTCTTCCTCAGACCAACCAGCCCCAGCTCCCTGAGCCACTTCCCACAAGGTTTGTTCTCCAGACCCTTCCCCAACCTTGTTGCCCTTCTGTGGACCTGCTCCAGCTTCTCAATGTCCTTCTTGAGTTGAGGTGCCTGAAACTGACCCCAGAACTCAAGGTGTGGCCTCACCAAGGACTTGGCTCTGAGCAGGAGGGGAAAAGCTGGGTGGTGGAGCAGAAATCATTCCTTCAGCTCCACTGGCATCTCTCCTCACAGAGCCACTGGTCCTTTCCTAACAGCAGCCATATCCATGCATGAAGTCCACTCAAAGGTGTTTATAACCCTTGAAAACCTCTTGGAGACACAAAGCTCAGGAGAAAGAGGTGCTGGGAGAGGTTTTCTCAGCTCTTCATTCCTTCTAGCCCTGAGTGGTACCAAGAGTCCTGTGGGGCTCCCAGCTCTACCCACAGCTCACTTTTCCCACAGCAAAATCACAGAACATTAGGGATTGGAAGTAACCTTGAAAGATCATCCAGTCCAATCTCCCTGCCCCAGCACGATCACGTAGATCAAGTCACACAGGGAAACCAACCTTGAGGCTGGCCTGTGTTTGGGAAGGGGCATCCAAAGGAGCCACCAAAACAGGGCCTTGGGCACCCAGTCTGACTGGAGAGAGAGGAGGATGTTTGATGGTTGGAATAGGTCCCAGAGGGACTGAAAGAAAAGCAAAGGATAAAAGAGGGCATGAAAGGCAAAGACGAGGTGAGCAGCTCAAACCCATCCAAAAACAAGGGCAAAATTGTTCCCTTCCATGGGTTAGTCACAGTGAAAACACTGGGATTTCATAACTTCTTCCAGCTCAAGAAAAATACCCAGTTAGAGCAGCCCAAGAGCTGGGTTGGGGCGTGATGGAGCCAGAGGAGACCCATGGCCACTCCACTGAATGATGGACTGTCCTTGTTTCCTGAGGCCAGGAGCATCACAGGACTGGGGTCCTGGGTCAGACCTCCCAAAGAAATTCCCCCAGCTGGGGATTCCAGGGAAGCAGAGCTGCTGTGGGAGGGATGAGCTGTGAGGGGGGTGAGCGGATGGGGCTTGGCGCTGCCGCCCACCACCCTTCCTGGAGCTGGGCTTCAGGGACTGGTCTCAAGTGATGGACTCACCCCTCTCTCTTGTCTTGTTTAGAGATGAGAAAGGTGGATTTTGCTCTGGTTGTGACGTCCTCGTTGAAGATGGAGGAAAGACCCCACGAGCTGCTGCTCCTTATGGGAATAAGTAAGTTTGAGGAACATCTGGGGATGATGCTCTGGACATCTGGAATTCCCTGCCAGTGGGATTGTTACACCATCCTGCCTAGGAGTGGGACTGGATGCCCAGTGGGATCTCCTGGGCCCAGCAACACCACAGTCACCAGCCAGGCACCTAAAGGATGGGAACCACTGCAGCTCTGAGCCCTGAGAGCATGTTTGTCCCAGCACCCCTGTCCGATGGCACAATCCCTCCCTAGGAGGGGCATCTCTGGGTGAGGGCTGCAGCGAGTCCTTGTCCTGGTTTTGCTTATTTCATTCTGATTAGATTCTCTCAGGGTCCAAAGCACAAAACCAGGGATATTAGTGTAAAGGTAAAGAATTTGTTGTAAAGATAAAGAATATAATGTAAAGATAAGGAATCTATTGTAAAGATAAGGAATATATTGTAAAGATAAGTAACTGATTGTAAAGATAAGGAATTGATTGTAAAGATGAGGAATTTATTATAAAGATGAGGAACTTGTTAGAAAGGTAAGATATTTGTTATAAAGATAAGGAATTTATTATAAGGAGGAGGAATTTGTTGTAAAGATGAGGAATTTATTAACAGAAAAGCAAAGAAGGGGTTTTTAAGACAGAAGACCCGTGGCCGGGAGCCTACGGCAGTCTCCGGCTGAGGGAGCCAAACCAGAAACAGCCTGTTAAATCAGAAACAGCCTGTTATTTCCCCACAAACCAACCCAAGAGCCAAGACACCGCAGCCCGCTGGGCAGCACCGATCCCGCCTTCCCGCGGGAGGACGGGATGACCCAGATTGTCCCCACAAGAGACAGCAATCACCGTCCCTCTTGGCCGGCTGGGCAGGGCGGCCAGGGCTGGCTGAGCAGGCGGAATGAAGCGCCGGGCTCTCCCCGCTGAGCTCGGGTCCTTTAGCTCCAAGCTCAAGCTGGGGCTGATGTCCCACCACGGCCAGGTCTGTGGGGATCAGCCAGAGGCACTTCCGCGCAGCCCCGGGGCTGTTTGTTCATGGGAAGGATGGAAAGTGGGAGCGTCACAACCGCCCCACTTGTGAACTTTGGGTGAGGAGAGGAGCCGTTCCAGAGGTGAGCTCATTCCTAACCCCGGGAAATGACTTCATGGGCGCTGGTATTTACTCACAAAAACATTGCATGTCAGATGTCCCTGACTAGACTTTCTGTTTCGAGTCCAGTATGAGACAAAAATTTCCTTGGATGAGCTGCTCCTCAGACAATTCAAGGACTGGAGAAGAAGAATTTGAGGCCGGGGCAGGGAGAACGTAGGGTGGTGAAAAATACCAGCACTAACAAAAAAGTAAATTGAAAACAAATCAGTGCTAAAAATTCTGAATTGATGAGGGTTTGGGGAGTGAAAGGTAATAGAGAAATCAGCTTTAAAATTCTGAAAGGATGAGGTCTGTGTGAACAAGAAAATGGAACAAGCCAGGACTAAAAATTCTGAAAGGATGAGGTTTGTGTGAACAAGAAAAGGAGTAAATCAGGCCTAAAAATTCTGAAATGATGAGGGTTTTGGGAGCAAAAGAAAATCAAATAAATCAGGACTAAGGATTCTCAACTGATGGGGTTTTGGGGAGAAAAAAAACCCCAAATAAATCACAGAACATTAGGGATTGGAAGGGACCTCAAAAGATCGTGCAGTCCAACCCCCCTGCCACAGCAGGATCCCCTAGATCCAGTCACATAGGAACATGGCCAGGAGGGTTTGAAACGTCTCCAGAGAAGGAGACTCCACAACCCCCCTGGGCAGCCCCTGCCAGGGCTCTGCCACCCTCACAGGGAACAAGGTCCTTCTCACACTGATGTGGAACCTCCTATGTTCCACCTCACTCCATTGCCCCCTGTCCCATCACTGGGTGCCCCTGAGCTGAGTAGAGCCTGGCTCCATCCTCCTCACACCCACCCTTTTCCATATTGATCAACATCCATGGGGTCACCCCTCAGTCTCCTTTCTCCCAGCTCCAGAGCCCCAGCTCCCTCAGCCTCTCCTCAGCAGGGAGATGCTCCCCTCCCTTCATCATCCTTGTGGCTCTGCAATGGGCTCTCTCCAACAGCTCTGGGTCCTTCTGGACCTGAGGGGCCTGGAACTGGACACAAGATTCCAGCTGTGGTCTCAGCAGGGCAGAGCAGAAGGGGAGGAGAACCTCTCTCCATCTGCTAACCACAGAATTCTGAATTGATGAGGTTTGTGTGAAGAAGCAAATTGAATAAATCAGGGCTGAAAATTCTGAATTAATGGCGGTTTGGGGAGCAAAAAAATGGAACAATCCAGGACTACAAATTCTGGATCGATGAGGTTGGTGTGAGTGAAATGGAACAAGTGAATAGGCTTTAAAATTCTGAAAAGATGAGGTTTTGGGGATAAAAATTAAACAAATCATCCTAAATATTCCGCAGTGATGAGGTTGGTGTGAACAGGTAGATTGAATAAATCAGGAATAAGAATTCTGGATCGATGAGGCTTTGGGGAGCAAACTAGAATCAATAAATCAGCTTTAAAATTGGGAATTGATGAGGGTTGTGTGAACAAGTCAATTAAATAGATCAGAGCTTAAAAAAAATCAGAAATGATGATTTTTGGGGAGCAAAGAGGAATTTTTGATGGGCAGCCCAGCAGAAACAGCTGCAGGGGGTGAGGGTGAGGGGGTGAGGGTTGGCTCTGCTCAAAGAATCGGAATCATGGAATCATTAACCCCCCCAAAGCCCAGCAGCAGGTGAAAAGACAAGTTTTTCTCTCTTCTGTGGAGCCAAGGGCCCCCAGCAGAGATTTCTCAGGACAAACAGCAGCAGGTTGCCTGCAGTTTGCACTGGATTAATGGATCTGCTCTCCCGTTCGCTGCGTGAAAGCCCCGTTTGTATGGGATGTCTCATGGAAGAACACAGCCCTTGGCATTCCCATTTCAGCCAAAAGTTGCCTTTGGGGCTGGATCACCTGCAGGGGCTTCGTGGTTTGTGTTTGCTCCAGCATTCCGGGATGATCCATATGGATTCCAGGATTGAAATCCCAGCTGGGGATGCTCTGGCTCTCTGTGCCCCAGCGCTGGGCAGCAGCTCCAGAGATGTTCTGGGGCAGCATCCCAAAAGGAGGGGATTTCAGAAAGAGCCAAGCCAGCGTGTGTGGAAACAAGCCCTGCCTGCCAACACTGTTTCCTAATCCTGGGGACCACAATCCCTCTGATTATTAAACCAGTGCTCAGAGAACTTCTCTGTGATGAGGAATAGCTGAGGGAGCTGGGGCTCTTGAGCTTGGAAAAAAGGAGCCTGAGGGAGGACCCCATGAATGTTGATCAATATGTGAAGGGTGGGTGTCAGGAGGATGGAGCCAGGCTCTGCTCAGGGAGTGACAGGACAAGGGGCAGCGGGTGTGAGCTGGAGCAGGGGAGGTTCCATATGAATGTGAGAAGGACCTTCTTCCCAGTGAGCCCTGGAAGGGGCTGCCCTTGGGGCTGTGGAGTCTCCTTGTCTGGAGAAGTTTCAAACCCTCCTGGCCATGTTCCTGTGCGACTGGATCTTGGGGATCCTGATGTGGTGGGTGGACTGGACTGGATGATCTTTCGAGGTCCCTTCCAACCCTTAATGCTCTGTGGCTCTGCAGGCTGCTGAGCCAGCCCCATCGGCACTGACCTTTGCAGAGACAAGCAAAATAAGACACACACACAAAAAGACAAAACACAAGGGGGTTACTGTGCAAAAGCTGGAGAAACAGAGTCATTTCCATCAGGGACCCCACCCTTGAGAGAAGATTCATTGCGAGTGCATGGCCAGGACACGGCATGCTGAAAAAATCCTCCCCGAACGGGGACTGGAGGCTTTCTTGTGGCATGAGAGAGGGTTATGGGGGCAAGAAAAAAATCCCATCCCTCTTGGCATGATGTAGCTGGGGGCATTTCTAGATGAAAAGGCAGTGGTCCAGGAGGGAGGATGAGCAGGGAGCACATTCCTGACTCACTGCTGAGCAGCCCTGGTGCAGGTGCAAGGAGCAAAATGAGGGAAATCTAAGGATGAGCGTGTGGGGCCGGGTTGATCTCGGGGTGCTAATGCGAGGAGGAGGTGGCTGCTGTAATGACTGGGCTTCCACCCAGCTTCTGCGTCGTTCCTGGGCTGCTTTTTCTCCTGGGGACCAGGCTCTGTCTCGTGATGCTCTGGCTGGGTAAGGAAGTGATTTGGATCCTAGAATCACAGAGTGGGTTGGGTTTGAATCACGAAACGTTAGGGTAAGACCTGCCTGGATGTGTTCCTGTGTGACTTGGCCTAGGTGGTCCTGCTGTGGCAGGGGGATTGGACTAGATGATCTTTTGAAGTCCCTTCCAATCCCTAATGATTCTATGATTGGAAGGGATCTTGAAAAATCATCTAGTCTAATCCTTAAAGATCATCTAGTTCCACACCCCCTGCCATGGGCAGCCGGAGTGTTTCAGGAGATGGGTTAGTGGTCCGTGGTTGTAGGGCAGACAGTTGGACTTGATGATCTTGAAGGTCCTTTCCAACCTTGATGATTCAATGGTTCCATGAGCAGAGACATCTCCCACTAGACCAGGTTGCCCAAGGATGGTCCCCTCCTGCATGGCCAAGTGGCTGGTGCTCGCTGGCCACCGGCTCTCCCACTCTGCCCACTGCTTTTCCTTTTCCCCTCGGCCACGAAACCCTTCGGGTGCACAAATCGCTCTCTGCAGCTGAGCAGAGTCTCCAGCCTCGTCCGTTTCAGTGGCTCAATGGGAGCGACGGAAGGTTTGGGGGACTCTAACGATGGTGGTGTCTCAAGGGCTGGCTGGACGAGCAAGGTGTCCCCAGTTCCCCTCCCTGGCCTTGCACTTACAGGGTATTTTGAAGCCCTTTGACCCTTCCAGGTGTTCATGCTGCACATGGAGCTCTCGCTGTGTTACACCAGAGGAAACACAACGGGGATGGAGAAAGTGCAGAAAAAATAGGGTGTTTCTTAAAAGAGCCAAATGACCCAAGAGCCTCCCCATTAACCCCCTCCTCAGAGCATCTCCAGCCCAGGCAGGTTCATCCACGATGCTCCCTTGGACCTGCGTGGTCCAAGAGCATCTCTGGGGGTNTGTGTGTTTTGTGAGTCTCCCCGTTGTCTGAGCAACGGGATGCTCATCACTAACTCTGAGGATAATTAACTCATTTTCCTGTATTTATAGAAACCCGATGCAGGCAGCGTTGGCGCTTCTCCCCGATGGGGCCACTGTTGGCCACAGCATCTTCAGTTCGGGCTGTTTCTCGTCAGCAATCAGCTGGAAGCAGGCAGCTTGGTCGGTCCACAGGGGCAGGGGGTGCTGCTTCCCACCTCGGGGTGAAACACCGGAGCTGGGCTGCCTGTCTGTGCCCACCTCCGCGTACCCAGGGGCGGTTGGCAGCAGCGTTGCCATCTCCAGCTGCCCGTGGGCTCCTGGGCTGAACCCAGCGTAGCTCTGGACTTGGCTGCAGTCAACGGGAAATTCTGCTGCTTCAAGGGATTTGCTGCAAGGATGTGATGCAAAGACAGGCTGGAGCATCCTGACCTGGCACCGCAGAGGTGGGGAGAGACAAGGAGCATCTTCTCTTGGCGTCAGAGCATGGTGTGCCAGGTATGTTCCCATCAGCTGGGACAGGTGTGGACCTTGACGTGGGTTTCTCCTTGTTTCTCCCAAACAGATGGTGCTTTGAAACTGGTTTTTAACTGCTTTCTCGCTGCTTTGTTGGGGAGAGGGTGAAGGCAGCAAAGGAACTCTCTCCTGGGGGCTCGGGGTGTGGGTGGTGGGGCTGAAGGAGGTGTTGGCATCTTCATCTCACACAGCTGGGGAGGAAGATGAGGTCTCTGTCCAGTGTCAGTGAACCAGAAGGTGTCTGAAGCAGGAGGAAACACATCCTACCTGTGCTTGGGACTGCCAACAGCTGGTGTCCCCGAGGGTTAGAGGCATTTGCCCTTGACACCATGGGTTGTCCCCACACTGGTTGTGTTTGGGCACAATGGGCAATTAAATCAAGTCATGGGGAGCACTGTGATGTTCATTGCCCCTAAGCGCCACCACCTCCTCCTCCTCCTCCTCTTCTTCCTGCTTCGCCTCCTGAAATGGTGCTACTTGGGTCCTGGGAAGGTCCAGGCACCTAAAAGTGACCATGGTCCTCCACCAAGAGCTGCTGTCAGTCCCTGAACAGTGTGTGATCCCCATTCTCCCCTCCTGGCTATCCCCAGGTGCTCCCACCCATGGCCTCAGACCCAATGCTGGAGGTGGACCAGTAAGGTTTAACACATTAATGGAACCAGTAGGGTTTCCAAAAGGCTGCCTCTTGCCTACAAAGCCCTTCTGGAAGAATGTGGCAGCCTGCTGCCCCTCAGCCAGCTCAGGTGTGACCCGTTCCTGGCCGGCTGCTTGCGGGCAGCAGCTTGGCCTGAGGTCCTGCCCACTGCTGCCGCTTCCCAGCTGCTCGACTGCTTGCAAAGAGCTAAAAATATCCATCGGCGCAAGCACTCGCTGCAGGGGTAGCCAGAGCAGGCAGCCCCTGGCCAGTGCCACCGCAACGGGGACCTGCAGCTGCCTGGCAGAAGAGGCAACGCTGAGGGGACACAAGGAGGTTGTAAGTGAGGTGGGGGTTGGCCTCTTCTCCCTGGAGACTGGTGATGGGACCAGAAGGACTTGGGTCAGGTTGTGCCAGGGGAGGGTCAGATTGGATCTTGGGCAAAACGTCTTCCCAGAAAGAGTGGGGAGGCCTTGAACAGGCTGCCCAGGGAAGGGGTGGAGGTGCCATCCCTGGAGGGGTTCAACAGCCGGGCAGCCAGGGTGTTTCGAGAGAGGGGTTAGAGGTTGGGGGTTGTAGGGCAGGTGGTTGGACTTGAGGAAGGTCTTTTCCAACCTTGATGGTTTGATGACAGGCTGGGACTGGCTGGTGCCACCGGTGCAGGTCCCAGCATCTCTCCATTTCTTATCCCACACAACACAGCCCTTAGGAGGGGCTTCACCTTGTCGCTTGTGTTTCGGCAGGGGATGGGTGATGAGCAGCTGCCCGCGGGTCCCCGCTGCCTCCTCGCAGAGGGCAAAGCCAACACCTCAGCCTCTGGCTGCCCCGAGCACTGGGTTGAGCCCCAGTTCACACAAGCGGCCAGAGTCCGTGTGACCATCACGGGTGTCTTCTTCTTGCTGGCGCTGAGCAGCAACGCAGCAGTGCTGGGCAGCCTGCTGAGGAAGAGGAGGAAATCCCACGTGCAGCCGCTGATCCTCAGCCTGGCGCTGGCTGACCTGCTGGTGACGGTGACGGTGATGCCGCTGGATGCGGTGTGGAACGTGACGGTGCAGTGGTACGGCGGAGACCTCTCCTGCAAGCTCCTCAACTTCCTCAAGCTCTTCGCCATGTACGCGGCCGCCCTGGTGCTGGTGGTCGTCAGCTTGGATCGGCACGCGGCCATCCTCCACCCCTTCTCCCGCGCTCGCCGCCGCAACGGGCTGCTGCTCCGTGCTGCCTGGGCTGCCAGCGTGCTCCTGGCTGTGCCCCAGGTAGGGCTTGGTCCCCTCTCCACGTGGTTAGTCCAGGCTGGAGTGGTTTTGGAAAAGGGATCCTGAGTGACCCAAACAAGTCCTTCCTCATTCATGGGCTCCACCACCACCACTGAAATAGCTTGCTGGGTGCTCAGCTTTGTACCATCCTTGTAGAACCCACAGCACTGTCACTGTCCTTGTTGCAGGGATCCCCCACCCTCAGATTCAAGAACATTTTCCTCCTGTCTAGCCTCACTCTGCCCTTTTCCAGCTTCAAACCATGACCCCTCATCCTACCATTCCCTGTCCTTGGGAACAATCTTCTCCAGCCTCCCGACAGGCCCCTTTCAGAGGCTGGAAGGTCACTGTAGAATCCCTCTAGAGCTTCTCCTCTTTGTTATTATCTGCTTCTCCATTTCAGCTCTTCCTCTTCCACCTGCACACAGCACCAGGAGGGAACTTCACCCAGTGTGTGACTCATGGGAGCTTCCGAGCGCACTGGGAGGAGACCATCTACAACATGTTCACCTTCACCACTCTCTACATCACCCCCCTGAGCGTCATGGTCATCTGCTACGTCCGGATTGTTTGGGAGATCACTAAGCAGCTGAGGATCAACAAAGGTGAGCACGTCCCAGCCCTTCTGTGTCCACCACGGCTGGGCCTGCTCCAGCCTGGAACATCATGAGGAAAGGCTGAGGGAGCTGGGGCTCTCCAGCTGGGGGAAGAAAGACTGAGGGGTGACCCCATGAATGTTGATCAATATAGAAAGGGGAAAGGAGGATGGAGCCAGGCTCTGCTCGGGGGCACCCAGTGACAGGACAAGGGGCAGCAGGTGTGAGCTGGGACAGAGGAGGTTCCACATCAATGTGAGAAGGACCTTCTTCCCAGCGAGGGTGCCAGAGCCTTGGAAGGGGCCACCCTGGGGGGTTGTGGAGTCTCCTTCTCTGGAGAGGTTTCAAACCCAACTGGCCATGTTCCTGTGCAACTGGATTTAAGGGATCCTGCTGTGGGAGGGGGATTGGACTGGGTGATCCTTCAAGGTCCCTTCCAACCCTTAATGCTCTGCGATTCTGTGATTGTTGGTTGTCTCAACACCCATTGAAGGGGAACCCAGCTGATGGGTTCCATACAGACTTCTTGAGATGCCCCTCTTTGCTTTCTTGTACTTCCTGTGGGCCACGGAGAAGACCATGAGGGTGTCTCCCCTCTCTGGCAGAAGTACAGTCATGGGTGGTTATGTTGTGATTTCTCCAGCTGTCACAGAATCACAGAACATTAAGGACTGGAAGGGACCTCGAAAGAACTGAGGGGCCCACAACTCCTTTTGCCTCTCCTGGCAGGTTTGATAAGAAATCAAGATGACCGCATCTCCAGGGCGCGCATGAAGACTCTCAAGATGACCATCGTGATTGTTGCCACCTTCATCATCTGCTGGACCCCATACTACCTCCTGGGCTTGTGGTACTGGTTCCAGCCAGCCATGATCCAGAAGATGCCAGAGTACGTGAACCATGGCTTCTTTCTCTTTGGCCTGCTGCACACGTGCACTGACCCCATCATCTACGGCCTGTACACCCCCTCCTTTCGGGAGGACGTGCAGTTGTGTCTCAGGGGCGTCGCAGCCGCCATCAGCAGGCACAAGAGGCACAAACCCATCTCAGTCTTGGAGAAGAACATCAGGGATGATGCTGGAAACGGTGGGGTGACATCAGGATGCTCCAACGGGACAACAGTCAACACAGTCTGCTGAAGACAGGTAGCCAAAGGGAGATGGGAGGAGCAGCTCTGGGGGCTGCTTTGTCCCACTGGGTCATTCTGGAGACCATCATAAGGAGGTTTCCCACCCACCTTTGGTGAGTGAGGGTCTTTGGCTAGTAACTGGGAGTGTGTCTCAGGGTGAAGAACATTGAGGGTCTTCATGGCCACTTTTTCATACCCTGGCAGCCCTGAGACAACAAGAAAGGTGTCCTGATGCACCCTGTGTGTGGGCTGGGATCAAGCATCAACCCCTGGAGAAGACACACTGGCTCCTCCATGGTCCAGGCCCATGTGGCCAGTCAGCAAGTGCTGTTTGCACCTCCACCCAACGCGATGCACAGCGGGGTCACCCTGCTGGGCTGCTAAGGTGTCGTCAAAGGCTTCTACTCTACTGTTTTGTAGGAAAAGCTCCCTGGAGATTTTGGATCTCCTGGCTCAGGGCCTGCCTGGCTCTCCTGTGGCTGCGTGGGAAGCCCTGAGAAGAACCTAAACCTCTGGGAAGTAGCTGATGCAGGGGTGTGTTCATCCCTCTGCACATGATGGGGATGACCCTCTGTGCCAGGGGAGGGTTAGATGGGACATCAGGAAAAACCTCTGCCCTGACAGAGTGGTCAGGGGTTGGAACAGGCAGCCCAGGGACGGGGAGAGTCGCCGTCTCTGGAGGGGTTCTACAGTCAAGTAGCTGTGGCCCTGGGGAACAGGGTTCAGTGGGCAGGGTGAGGTCAGGTTGACAGTTGGACTTGATGATCTTGGAGCTCTCTCAACCACAATGACTCTATGATTCACTGTCTCTGTCCCCGTGTCTCCAGCTCACAGGCCAGGGGCTGGATCACCCTCACCTTAGCTCTGCTGTAAGGGTTTGACCCAGTGCCAGCACCTCTCTCTGCCCCAGCGGGGCGGGTGCAGCCACCCCACAGGTGATGCCAGTGAGGAAGGTGATGGGAAGCACCTGTAGGGTGGGAGGTGGGAGGCCAATCACCCCTATAGATATCAGGTGCGTGCGCAGGGGCTCTGCTTGCACTGAGAGGGCAGATGAGACTGGTGGAGGGACAAGCTGAGCTCTGGTGAGTAAACTGGGGCTTTTTGGGGTGTTAACGTTGCTTGTGAATGTGGGGCCTCTTCTCTGGGTGTTTGTGGATGGTTGGGGTTGTCCAACTGTGTTGCTCTGCTCTGTGTGATGAAGAAGATGGGATTGTTTGTTCATTCTCTGCTGATTGCTATTAAATGTGGGTTTTTCTCTTGAGGAGAAGGTTTGCTCTGAGCCAGGTGGAACTGTTTTGGGTTTCTTGTTCTCTTGAGCTTGTTTTTTTGGTTTAGCGAAGTCTTTGGGCAGCTCAGGAGCTCTGAACTTGGCAAGAGGTGGTTCCTGGGGTTTTTCTGTGGCCAGTGGGCTCCGAATGAGCATCTGGACTTTATCAGGATGAAAGAGCTTTGTTTGAAAAACAACCCGTGGCTTGTTGTGGTTACATGTGTGGGGAAGCTGGGAGATGTCTCCCCTCAAGAAAACAAAGCTCTGGGTGCCAAGGGGGCTTTTTCAACCCTGGCTCCAAGAGGAGCTGGATCGCTGTTGGGCAGGAAAGCTCTGCACTGATGTCCCAGCTGACTGATAATTCAAACTGGAGTGGTGGCAGGCAGCTCTTGCAGGTTAGCTGAGGCTGGGTGCTGAGAATGCTGGATGTTGTGGTGCTCAGGGCAATGCTGAGCTTCTTGTAAGGAGGTGGGAATGACTTGTGGTAGGAGACGTTAATTTACTCATCAGGCACTTGCTGGGTCTCTCTGTTGATGTTCCTGATGGTCGCTAGCAGGAGGTAGAGCTTCTTGAAGGTGGGCTGGGTTTCTGGCAACGTTGGAATAAGCAGGGAAGCATCTAATGTCCTGAAAACACTCTTCATCCCCTTTGTGTTGAGTGGCAGGGAGTAGGTCTGGTGATGCTCAGCCTATCACCAGCACCAGGAGAGCTCAGAGACCTCTGGCCAGCAAGAAGGCTTTTCCCTTGCGGGAGAGACCCACCACCTTCACTCCCCATGGGTACAGTGAGGGGGCAGGAGGTTTGGCTTTAGGCAAAGAGTAGAAAGACTGAGATGTTGAGAGGGTTGTGTCCCTTGGGTTGATTCCCTTGGGATGACTGCAGGTGTTCCAGTGCTGCTCTGTCTAGTCTCTTCTTGACTGGTTGCCCAGTGAGGTGGTGGAGGCTCCATCCTTGGAGCCGTTCAGGTTCTGCCCGGGGCTTTGGGCAATCTGGTCCAGCAAGAGACATCCCTGCCTCTTGTAGGGAGGTTGGACTAGATGCCCTTTGGAGGTCCCTTCCAACCCTCTGATATGATTCTATCTCTCAAACCCAGTGATCCTTCAGAGAGCAAGAGCTTTTTGCAGTGCTCATGAGAAGCATGAAACCTGGAGCCTCACTCCTCCCTGCCCTGGGACTGATCTTGCTTCTTGTGGTGGTCCCCTCTCTCGCAGAGTCATAGACCAGGGAATCATTCTGGTAGGAAAACACCCTTGAAATCATCAAGTCCATGTTGCAGGTACCTCTGTATTTCACAGCTCCTCAACCTCAGTGGTCCCTTTGATTGGGAGGAAGCTTCGTTCCCCTTCTTCAGCTGAAGCACACGAGTGGCTTCAGAGGTTAACATTGAGTGGTGGGTTGATTCATAACGAGCTGCTCGGCACAGCACTCTCATTAATCCAGCTGACTGCCTCTCACCATGCTGGGACCAGCAGGGAGTGTGGAAAACAGCCCTGGGAATGGGATATTAAGGGGTTTGCTGGACTGCTGAGGTTGCATCTGAGCACCTTGAGTGTGTTTGTTTTCCCTGTGGTCTTTGGGGACGTTACCCCGCTCAGATGTGGAGCTAGAGTGTGGAGGAGGCTGTGTCCAGTATTCCTGAAGGACAGGGAGTATGAGGGATGAAGCTATGAGCCCTATGAGGGGTGAGGGATGAGGCTGAGCCCTGTGAGGGGTGCTTGCTGTGCTCATGAGGACTCTGCTCCAGCCTGTAGCCACCTCCTCCTTCTAGGTCTATTCAAAGCAGCAGCGGATGTTTTGTTTTCCCTTCAGTAGCTGCTGGTTTAACTGTAGCACTGGACTGGGACAGCCCTGGTGATACTTGTCTCTGTAGAGCTGCTGGCGCAGAGGATCAGCTTTGGGAACTAGCTCTGTGCACAGATACTGTTGCCCTACTCATGGGAAAAGTGGATGGCTGAAAGCCAAAGAAAACCTTGAGCAGAGTGGAGGGGATGGTGCAGAACAGCTGCTCTGGGTTCGTTCCTTTCACTTGCTCTTCAGAAACCTTCCTGTGCAGAGAAACCCCTAGAAGAGCCTCAAACCCCTCCTGCCTTCCTTTCTACCCACCCCTTTCCACTCGAGGTGTTTTCCCCGTGGTGCATCACCCATCCCACTGCTGCCCCATCTTCTCCAAAGGCCCCCTCCATAGCCTGTCTGTTCCCAAAGATGTTTGCAGACCTGTGAACCTCTTAACAACACAACAGCACCAAACACCTTTAGGTTTTCAGGCTGGTTTGACCCTAAACAGACACATCTGTGGCTGTTTATAACATGTTGAGGGGGATCTAACACTCCCAGGAAGAGCCCCCCCCAATCTCAAATCCCACAAGGACTAAACTACCGTAAAGGGGCTGAATCTGTTGTGCACTAAAGGGTTGGTTTATGTGTGTTTTAATTACAAGTCACTGCTGTAATTAGCACGTGGGTTTCCCAGGCTTTGGGGATGCAAAGAGCCTTAACTGGGAGCATTAATAACGGTCTGTAAGAGGCAAAGGGGAACTGGATTATAATGGTCTTGTTTTGCAAGCTGTATGGTGAGCAAACAAACTTGTTCTGGCAGCGACATTAACTGGAGTAAATGCTTCTAGCTCCATCCACCAAGAAGGGGTTTGCTGTAAATTAACCTGCTCTCAGCCTTGAGGTAGAAAACACCCCATCACCAGGTCGTTTTGGTAACTGGGAACCCAGAACAACATCAGAGAAAAGAAGAGATTTTGTTTGAAGTATTTAATGGGGAAGGCAGGAATCACAGGCTCGTCCGCTGTCATTTTTTTATGGGGATTTGGGAAATTGTCATGTTTCTGCTACTTAGTGCCTTTATTTATATGGGGAGGCTGAAAACAGTTCAACACAGGTACAAATGTTGAACCAGAGCCCCAAACCCAGGCAGCCCCAGCCCCTAAGGAGCCTCTTAAGTGGCAGCGTAGGTGTAATCCTCCACCCTTCCTCTCCCTGGCACAGAAAACATGTGTGGAAGGCAGTTTTATCGGAGGGCCTGAGGCTGTCGCATTGATCAAGGGCAGGAGAGGTCATGGCTGAGAGAGCACAAACCTTGTAGGTGTTTTATGGGCAGAAAAAAACCCCCACCCAGTGCAGTGTGCTAGAAACCACTCAATTTCTTCCATTTCTGGTTGTTTTATTTCTGGTTTCCTTACAATCATTATGCTCAAATATAAAAGTCCCTGGCCGAAGCCCAGAGTTGGGTTTTAAAAGTGATTCCACTTGCATTTAGTGATAAACAGCACTGAACTCTGAGCACAGACTGATCAGACTCCCTGTACAGGCTGCTTAGCCTGACAAATCTTCAGTAGAAAGCTCCTCCTGTCCAACCTTGCTGTGAGAGAAAAGTCACCTGAGCGTTCCCACGCTTAGTTTCCATAGATTTTAAATAACTCTCTCCCATGGACCCTTAAGGATTGGTTCACACTAAGCCTGGGGGTCCTGGTGGCCAGCAGAATGACCAGGAGCTAGCAATGGGCCCTTGTGGCCAAGAAGGCCAATGGCATCTTGGAGTTGATCAGAATGGGGGTGGTTAGTAGATGGAGAGAGGTTCTTCTCCTTCTCTACTCTGGTGAGACCACAGCTGGAAGATTATGTCCAGTTCTGGGCCCTTCAGGTCAAGCAGGACACAGAACTGCTTGAGTCTGGTGCAGAGCCACAGAGATGATGGAGTGGAGCATCTCCCTGATGAGGAAAGGCTGAGAGAGCTCGATCTCTTGAGCTGGGAGAACAGGAGACTCGGGGGTGGCCCCATGAATGTTGATCAATATGGGAAGGGTGGGTGTCAGGAGGATGGAGCCAGGTTCTGCTCAGGGGCACCCAGTGACAGGACAAGGGGCAGCAGGTGTGAGCTGCTTCTCAGTCTGAGAAGGAGCTTCTTCCCAGTGAGCACTGGAAGGGGCTGCCCAGGGGTGTTGTGGAGTCTCCTTCTCTGGAGACATTTCAAACCCACCTGGCCATGTTCCTGTGTGACTGGATCTCGGGGATCTTGCTGTGGCAAGGGGATTGGACTGGATGATTTTTGAGGTCCCTTCCAATCCCTAATGCTCTGTGATCCATCTCAGGGCATCCTCATAAAACAGAAACAAGTCTAACTGGAAAGATGCCATGAGGATAATGTATTGGTGGCAGACTGGCAAAGGTTAAGGCACCTTAATGTGCAGAGCTCTGGGAGATGCAGTGCAGTGCACCTTGGCTATTTTTAAGGCACGTGGTGAAAAGAACAGTTCATCATCTTGCACAGCTCATCTCTCAGAGTCAAACATCCTGTGCCAGTAGTAGATGAAGGTTGGTGAGTTGCTGGCCCCAATCACTATGAGCAGCAGCAGGTACAGCATCATCGTCACAGCGAAACGGTGGGTGTAGAGCCAGGAGGACTGGCTAGGTGGCCTGGAAAGCACAAAGCACAGGAGTTCTGTCAGAGGTGCTCAAATATCTGGGTGAAGTGTCTCAGGTTTTGTTAGTCCAAGTGGTTGAGCTGATGCAGTAAACCCACAAAGTTATTCCGTAATCCCTGCGGCTGCGACAAAGCCTCCTTCCAAATCCCGTTCCCTAAGTGCTCCCTGCACAGTCCTGCTCTTTCTCCTGTTCACACCTCTCTCTGTGTCTGTGGTTTGGAGCTGTAACTGCCTGGCTTGGGCACACGTGTTGATTAGCTGGGGGAGTGCTGCCACTTAGGCCAGATAAGGGCACAGATAAAATGCCAGTTTCTCCATTTCCTGGCTCAAAGCTTATCTGAGCTCTTGATGATAGGAAGCACTTACAAGTCCATCCAAAAAGCAAAAGCAGCTGAGCCTGGGAGTGTCAGAGTGAGACAGAAGCCTTGCTTCTGCAGGAACCGGGCTAAACTTAAGATCTGGAGGCACAGCACATGCTGCTTGCTTGTTTTCTGTGTCCTTTCAACCACCAGCTATGTGTACCTGGCTGTTTGTAACACCCTTGTGCACAGCTGAACTCTCACCTCCTGTGCTGCTTCTGGGAATACACCAGCAAGTATTTAACTCGTAGAAGCTGATTGTTTGTGACGACAAAGTATTTCTGGGGCACGTCGCCTCCTTCACTGTTCTTCACTCGCGCCCTTTTTCTATCTATTTCTTCTGAATCTGAAAAGAGGAAAGGGAAGGGGTTGGTGGAACAGAGAGGCAAACAAAACCAACGTATAACCTCAAGTAATTGTAAGACAGATAACTAACTGCTCAGCCCTCCCCAGAGTGGGAATGAGATAAGCAAAGACATAGTCCTGGTATTCCCCTGCATCCCTCAGCATCCAGGAATAGACAGAGAAGTTTGTTTGAGGCTACACCACTCCTTGTCATCCCTGGTATGGGTGGCATCATGGCCCAGGCTGGGGTGACACGGAGGCAGCTCTCCCCTACGCTGCTAGAGGAGCTGTTTGTACTGACCAGGGAAGGCAAAACAGAATCAAAGGACTGACTGCAGCAGGGAGGAGAGAGTCTGAGCAGAGACAGCTCATTACTGACAACATTTGTGATGCTGCTGCTGCACCAGCACAGGTGAAATGATGGGGCCACCCATGTTTTCTACCCCTTCGAGACGCTATATTGAGAGAAGCTCCACTGACAATGAGGCTGTTGGGCGTTTGTTGAGGGGCTGGAAAAGGAGTGACCAGCCAGTTTCTGCTCAAGAACATCTATGCTCCATGTACTGTGCTGCTTATATGATGCACATGAACTACCCAGAGTCACGACTGTCTGAGAGACTCACCTTTCTTTTTCACCTGACACTTTACATCTGGGTGGTCAATGATCTGACAAACAGCTACGCAGCTCAGGATAGAGCCCAACACGCTTTGCTGCCAGCCAAGTCCATGAGGGCTATAAAGGAGAGCCAGGCTGAGGTCACTGGTAAGGTAGGTACCTTCACCAAACAGGGACGTCTGAAACGAAGCAGAAACAGGAGTCAAAATCCTGCAGCACAAACTATAAACAACGCACAAGCGCTCTTTGCTTTCAGACTGGCAGCTCTGCTTCTGAAGGTAAACTCGTAAAAGGCTGTTCTGACCTGGGCTGGGCCTGGTCCAGTCACTGGTTTTGTCCTGGCACAACCTCCTTGGGGTGGGGCAGCTGCCTTCACCCATCCCTCGCGTTGGCTGCTTGGCACAGCCCTCAGTGTGGACAGATTCATGCTTTCCCGGACTCGGATTCAGTTTGCCAGCACAAATACTCTACATCAACAGGACTGTGCTGCTGTCAGAGGCACCTTGCTGATTCACTCGGATAACCCAACCCCACAAACAAGGTGAGGCTCTACCTGTGCTGAGATCTGTGGTTTAATGGAAGAGGGAAGTGCCTTTCCGTTGTGGATTCCTTTCAAGAGTAGTTATCAAAATAAGTTTGAATCAGAGGGTTGGCCACACTGGCTAAAATGATTAATTCAGTAGAATCATGTGGGTTAGAAAAGATCTTTTAAGATCAGAGTCCAGCTGTTCCCTGAGCACTACCCATGTCCCCTCTAACCCACATCACCTGTCCACAGCTTTTCAATCCCCCCAGGGATGGGGACTCCACCACTGCCCTGGGCAGCCTGGGCCAGACCTGGACAATTCTTTGTGAGGAAGAAACTGTTCCTCAGGGCCAATCTAAACCTTTACTGCTGTTTCCTCTCACCCTGTCCCTTGTTCCTAGGGAGACTGACCCCTACCTTGCTGCAACCTCCTTTCATATAGTGTGTGAAGAAAGCAGGAGCAAGCAGGAACTTGCTAGGCCATTGCCCATAAGGAGTGTGAGGTGAGGGGAAAAACACAGTTCATGTTGACTGGAAGCTCTTTAAAGTGAGGGTGATGGAGCGTTGGAACGGGCTGCCCAGGGGGGTTGTGGAGTCTCCTTCCCTGGAGAGGTTTAAAACCCGCCTGGTATGTTCCTGTTCAGTGTGGTCTAGGTGGTCCTGCTCTGGCAGGGGGATTTGGACTAGATGATCTTTGGAGGTCCCTTCCAATCCCTAATAATTCTATGATAAGTTCAGCAGCTGCTGTGTCAAAGCTGCTTTACAGATCACTCAAAACCCCCCAATGACTTCTCTGTTGAAATTGGAAGAGATGCAAATCCTATGGGATGACCCCCTTCACCAGGCTGTTTGAAAAGGCGCTGTTTGCAAGTAGCACCTAAAATGTCATAGATTCAGAATTGAGACCAGGCAGAAAGAGAGAACCTCCTCACTGCCTGGGCCACTCTCCTCTTCCTCCACACACAGGCACTGCCCAGCTGCAGGCTGTCAACACCAGCCAGGTTTTTCAGAGCCATTATACTCCCCTACAAAGAGGCAAAGGATAACTCGTCACGCTGGAGAAAAGGGTTTCATGCCCTAGAAAATCCAGCACAACCCTCTACACAGGCCTTCACTGAAGTGAGAAGAGCAGTAAAAGATCCCCAGCAAGTTTCATCCTCATTTCATACCCCTAGAGGAATTTGGGCCTATTTTAGTAGCTGCAGTTGAGCTACAGCAGCAGCCTCACCCTGTTCAAGTGGCAGTGCAGGCCGTTGTGCAGGATGGAGTGGAAGTTCTCCAGGCGACTCCCGTGGAAGGCGTAGATGAGGTCCCGCTCACCCTTGGTCTCGGCAAACTTGGTATTCATCTGGTCGCAGTACACCACCTCAAAGAGGTGGTCTGGGGCAGGAACCACAGCCCCAGACATCCCAGTGAGTTCCTGGATCTTCTCATACTTAAAAACAGGAAGGAATAGGAATGTTGGTTTGGGGGGTTAGATTACTCCCTGGAAAACCCGCTTACTGTCCCTTGGTCTTTCATATTGTTGTGTGTTTAGAGTTGAAGCTTGCTGGGTGACCGTCACAGTTCAGGAGGAACTTACAGTGGGCTGTAAGAATGCCCAGTTTCTTGTTATCAAAACTAAATCCCAATTCATCTTTCTAGAAAAATACCCAAATTGTGATCACAAAACAGCTAGACGGTATCACAAGTCTACTTTGGCTACTAAGACAATACTTTCATCAGCTGATCTTGAAGAGGAGGAGAGCAGTGAAAAGAGGAGGTCTTTTCATCTGCTACTAATCTCTACAACTATTTTGATCCCTGTAACAGAAGTGCCTCAGTGACTCTCAGCTGTCCCACTTCAGGGGCAGTGAGCAGAAGCACAAAGCTGCTCAGTGAGAAGCAGGACTCTGCTCCAGGCCACATGGGTTGGGCTATCTTGTTGCAGAATGTGTGTTAATGGAAGAAACCAGCTACCCTCACTGCCCACCAGCAGCCACAGACTGTGAGAGCCACTTCTTCCAACCAGTATTCCTGAAGAGTTCCCTTCAACACCAAACCACCCTTTTTACTTATAAGAAAAGCACATCCACGCTGATCCGTGGGGCTCTCACAATAACCAAACCCCAGGCAAATAACCAAAGCCCTGGCAGGAGGAAACACTCTTTGAATTGCAGGATTCCCTTAAGAGAGAAGCTCTGACCACGGCTTGCACAACTGCAGACGCACCTCCTGTTTCTTGGTGCTTTGTATCATGAAGACCTTGGAGGATAAAATCCAGCTAAACAAATCCCAGGTTCTTCTCTCTGTGTTTGGAACAGACTCCAGAAGCTCTTTGAGGCTTGGCAGAGCGTTGGTATCTGCAAGCTAAGGAGACAGGCGTTCAGTACGAGCTGCTTTTCATTGTGGCTGCAGGGACCTCTAGTGAAAACTCGACAATATTTCACCCTGGTAGGCTGAGAATGGAGCAGCAGTTTCTGTTCTGAGACACGGACGTTAGTATCCCATTAGTTAGAGAAACGTTTGTATTTACCAAGGGGGACACAAGAACAACCACACCAGCTCCTGAAAGAAAACAACCCATCACCACAGAGGAGAAACAGCTGGATAACACCTCCCTTATGAGGAGAGGCTGAGGGAGCTGGGTGTCTCTAGTTTGGAGGGGACTGAGGGCTGACCTATAAATATGTGAGAGATGGGTGTCAGGAGGATGGAGCCAGGATCTTCTCAGTGTCCTCTAGTGATAGGATGAGGGGCAGTGGGTGTGAGCTGGAACATAGGTTCCATATAAGTATCAGAAGGAACTTCTTCACAGTGAGGGTGATGGAGCATTGGAACAGGCTGCCCATGGGGGTTGTGGAGTCTCTTTCACTNGGCTGCAGCGCAGGTCGGCGCCCAGCGGGTCCCTCCTCGCCGCCTCCCGGGCGCGGGCGGCCGCCTCGCCGGGCCCGGGCGGGGTCATAGCCCGGGCGCTGGCCGAGCCCCGGAGGCCGCAGCTACCGCCCGGGCCCGCCGCCGCTTCCGCCTCGCCCGGCCCCGCCGCTCCGCCCCGCTCCGCCCCGGCGGGGGGGANAAGCACAGGGAGGGGTTGTTTGGGTTGTGTGCAACTGTAAATCCTTCAAAATTAACGTGACTTTGGTGTAGGATGAGCTCTTCCCTGTGTTGTAGCCTAACGTGAGGTCTGGAAGTGCCATGTGTGGGTTTTGCTGCATTGTGTAGGTTGGAAAGACCTTTAAGTTAATGAGTCCAATCATTAACCCGACTGTCCCGCCACTGCTAAACCCCGGCCCTGAGCTCCAGATGTACATGTCCAGGGGTTCCTGGTCAGGCTGCTCAGGAGGGCTGTGGAGTCCCCATCTCCGGAGACGTTTCAAACCCACCTGGACATGTTCCTGTGCAACTTGGTCTAGGTGGTCCTGCTGGGGCAGGGGGATTGGACTGGATGATGTTTCGAGGTCCCTTCCAATCCCTAATGTTCGGTCATCTGTGATCCCCAAAGCACCTCGAACCTTGGATCCCCTGACGGCACCAACGCTCCGTCGTTGCTCCATCCACAACCCTGAGGTGCCTCTGCCCTCCCCTGCTCCCAAGGCCCAGCCCCGCGTTCCCCGTGGGGACAGACACCCCCCCAACAGCCCACCGGTGCTCACCAGCCCCTCGAAGTCCTTGTGGTCGCCGCGGGCGTACTGGCCCGGGAAGGGCCTGAGGGCCGAGTCCCGCCGGTAGCTCTGCAGGGCGGCTGCGA
>VXBP01009719.1:2922229-2968931 GCA_013400115.1 Rhinopomastus cyanomelas
CCCCCCCCAGCGCTGCGGGGCCCCCGCCGACCCCTGTCCCTGAGGCCTCCTCTCCAGGGCGTCGCAGCCCCTCCAGACGCTCCACCAGTAGCCTGGACACCACCGGTGTCTCATAACCCTTCTGGGGGAAGAAAACGTTCTCAATATCCAACTTGGTCCTCCCCTGGGGCAGCTTCAGGCCGGTTCCTCTCGTCCTGTTACTTCTTCCTTGGGGAAGAGACCGGCTCCAACCTCCTCTCACAGCTGTCGAGAGCGAGAGGGTCTCCTTCAGCAGTTCCCTCACCCCCAGTTCCCTCAGCTGCTCCTCACAGCTCTTGTGCCTTCCCCTCGGTTGGAGAAAGAGCACCTTGCCCTCAGGTAGAGACCAGGATCACAGCATCACAGAACATCAGGGACTGGTAAGGACCTCGAAAGGTCATCTAGGCCGATCTCCGTGGGTTATGGGGTTGGGGAAACTGCCCCTTCCCCTCAGCAGGAGACGTGGGAAGGTGATGGGGGGGCAGCCCAGCTCTCCATATGAGCAGTACCAGCATGATGGGACCCTAAGGTCCCATCAAGAGACCTAGTTTTACTGTCCCCATGGTCAAGGATGGTGGTTGGGTGCTGGGGTGTCATTCCCTTGGTGGCAGGGATGATCCCAAGTCCTTCACCTTATCTGCTCTCCACGCCCAACAGCTGATTAGCCTGAACAGTCATCCCAGGAGACTGCTTTTGGAGTAAAAGATGGGCTTATGTAGCTCTGATTTTCACAGGTTTAGACTATGAAGCAATTTTCTCCAACACCCAAGTTTTAGCCTCTAAGAATAAACCCAGGTTTGTCTGTCATGTCCTGCAGGCTGGTGTGGCAGAACTATGAGAGAGCTATTTACCCTTCAGTGGAACCTATTCTCAAAGGGGGAGAATCACCTCCCTCGACCAACTGTCAGCACTGCTTTTGCTGCAGCCCAGGATGCGGTCGGCTTTCCGGGCTGCCAGCGCACGCTGACGGCTCCTCAATCCTCTCTCCTAGGATCCCAGGCTGTGCACGGTTCCATGAAATTGAAAACGCTTTCCCGACGACGCGCACGCATCGAGCGGAGGCGGTAGGGTTCTTTATCTGTGTTTTACCGCGTTATCAAAACCACATATTTCCATAGCAGCTGCACAAACAGGGCTGAGGCACGAAGCCATCGATTCTCACACAGCACAAACACTTGCTGGGGTCTAACCGACATGAGTGGACGCCGTGAATTTAGAGGTACCTTTGGTTTGGGTTGCCCGATTCACTAGCCGGCCTTGCGCGCTTTTAGCTTGAATATGTTACCCTGCCTGTGGCTCCGTGCTGTTTCTCCCTCCTTGCCACACAGGTAATGGATTATTACAGGGCAGGTCTGGGCTGAAACCTTGAAATCTAGATTTTCTCTGCTCTTTGTGGGACTTGTCACACAGGTAGAGGTTTGTCTGAGGGTCACAGCCAGCACATTTCCAATTCATAGAATCACAGAACATTAGGGATTGGAAGGGACCTCAAAAAATCATCTAGTCCAATCCCCCTGCCACAGCAGGATCCCCTAGATCCAGTCACACCCTGCTGTATTTTGTGCTCTTGGCTATCTAATTGACAGGCAACTGAATATGAGCCGGCAGGAGGCCAAGAAGGCCAGTGGCATCCTGGCCTGGATTAGAAACTGTGTCCAGCAGGAGTAGGGAGGTGATTCTCCCCCTGTACTCAGCACTGGTGAGGCTGCACCTTGAGTGCTGGGTCCAGGGTTGGGCACCTCAGCACAAGGGAGACATCAAGGTGCTGGAGTGAGGGCAGAGGAGGGCAACGAAGCTGGTGGAGGGCCTGGAGAATCAGTCTTACGAGGAGAGATTGAGAGAGTTGGGGCTGTTTAGTTTGAGGAAGAGGTGGCTTAGGGGAGACCTCATTGCTCTCTAAAACTATCTGAAAGGTCACTGTAGAGATGTCGGTGCTGGTCTCTACTCACAGGTAATCAGCAAGAGAACCAGAGGGAAGAGCTTCAAACTTCAACAGGGGAGGATTAGGCTGGATATCAGGAAAAAATTCTTCCCAGAGAGTTGTCAGGCCCTGGACTGGGCTGCCAAGGGTGAGGGTTGAGTCCTCACCCCTGGATGTGTTTACAAGTCGCTTAGATGTGGTGTTTGGGGATCTGGTTTAGGGATGAACTTGTAGAGTTGGGCTTGATGATCCCAGAGGTCTTTTCCAACTGGAGTGATTCCATGATTTGGTGATCTTGGAGTGGGCAGCAGCTTCTCTACACTTGGTCCAGAGGGTGTCCCACATGCTGGTGGCATGGATGAGCAGCTTAGGAAGAGACCTGGTACCACAGAAAGCTTCCTCTCAGGAGCTATGAAAATCACCCTGACTTGAAAAGCAGTAGAGACATTCCTTTCCATATTTCTATATCCTTGAGAGGATGTATTTTACTTTATCTGATGCAGTGCCTTATTGCGCTGTAAATATCTGATGTCTCTGACAGGCTGTTAGCAGCATCATTCAGCGATTCAGCGCAGGACATCTTTATTATCTTGTGTTGTATTAGATTGTTTTCCGTGTGATCCCTTTGAAAAGCCCTTGTTGTCTGTCTAATTGGCTGATTTCATCCTCTAGTAAATCACCAGATGTCATTGTTGTTGGCGCCTGTTAAAGAACAGGATTAGGAGATGGCAGAGATGTCTCTTCCGACACCTTCAGGTCGAATTTTGAGCTCTTGGATTCATGTAATTCCTTGTTTGAATTATTTATTGTTGAGAGGAGAGGAAGGCTTCTGCTCCTGACATCCCTGGGATGGGCAGAGATGCTTCACGTAGGAAAACCTATCTTGAGTGTTGTGTTCAGTGTAGGGCACCTCAATACAAGAAGGTCATTGAGATCCAAAGAAGGGCAATGAGGCTGGTGAAGGGCCTGGAGGGCAGGTCTGATGGGCAATGGCTGAGGGACTGTGGTTTAGTCTGGAGAGAGGAGACTGAGGGGAGACCTCATTGCTCTACAGCTACCTGAAAGGAGACAGGAGGGGAATGGTCTCTTGTCCCAGGTCACTGACAACAGAACAAGAGCAAGCAGCCTCAAACTGTGCCAAGGAGGGGTTAGACTGGACATCAGGCAAAATGGCTTCCTTAACATAGTGGTCAGGGGTTGGAACAGGCAGCCCAGGGACAGGGAGTGGAGTTGCCATCCCTGGAGGTGTCCAAAAAACAAGTAGGTGTGGCCCTGGGGAACAAGGTTTAGTGGGCAGAGTGGGGTCAGGTTGATGGTTGGACTTGATCTTGGAGGTTTCTTCCAACCGTAATGATTCTATGTAAAGGTGTGTTGTTCTCTTGTCTGGGACTTTCATGGGACGAGCTGCTTGCTGAGTCTCTCATCTCAGGGCATGCTCAGGGCTATGGGTTTGGGGCAGATCACAAGACACCCACAGCTCTGCCATCTGGGGCTCTGCTGTGGGTCCTGGCATGTGATTCAGGAGAAGGGACAGGTGCTGGTCTCTGAGAACCTGGGAGAGAAGGACAGCGAGGTGAAATGGGACGGGAGAGCTGGAGGGGAAAGGGTTTCCTTGGAGCCACGTCAGTTCTGAAGATGCCCCTGTGCCACCATTCATATTCCAGAGCCTCTTAAAGTGGAGTAGGAGCCTCCTGTGGACTTGTCCTGGCATGAAGAAATTAACCCCAAATAGACCTAAAGCATCATTGGTTTCCAACTAGTTAATGGGGAGGTGAGAGCATTGATCCAAAGCAGAAGGCTGCCTTTGGGATTTCAAATGGACGGCGCTTCCATTACGGCTCGGCTTGGCCGAGGCCGGCACCGACGGTTATCGATGAGATAACAAGTTTGCTGCATTGACACTGCCCAAGAGTGCTCTCTGCTCACACTCCTCTAACACCACACCAAAATCCTGTTTGCAAAGCGGCCCCTGAGCCAGAGGTGAAGTACTGAGAGCCTTTGGTGCTGGTTGTGCCAAATGTCAACCCGCCGTAGACTGAGTCCTGCAGAACATGGGAGGATCAACCCAGTTCACGTGGAGAGGAGGCTCACCTCTCCCTTTGTGTTAGCTACAGCAGGCAACATCATCCAGCCTGTGCCTCACAGAAGCCCCAAAGGAGAAGATCTCCTCTCCTCCCTCTCCCAACGGCTCTGACGGGCACTGCGTCGCAAGGCTGTGGAGTCGGATGAACTTCACAACAGCTGCTGGTTTGGCTTGAGTGCTGATGGGTTTTAATTAAGTGCTGTGGGGCTGGAGACTGAGATTCAAAGGCGTGTGGGGTGCCCCTCAGCATCTCCTACCAGCTGCATCCCCTGCTTGGTGCCCACCCTGATACCTGTAGGCAGGTGAGGCTGGCTGCAGGCATTTGGCAAGGGGCAACCTTTTTATTTTCTGAATTACCCTTCAGCTAGGTTTCCCTTTTCTGCTGCTCTTTTCCTTCACAGAAAAGCCTTCCGCAGCGGTTTGCTGTGCAAAATGGTTTTGCAAAAGGCTCTGACAGGGCTGTTGCTGGTAGAGGACTTTGAGTAACGCGGCCGTGCGGCTTCTGATGAAATCCAAGATCTGATTATTTAACCCAGGCTGCAGTAAAACTAGTTTCTGGTGTTGGCGGACGTGTTTCAGCGGGGAAACGCAACTTAAATGTCTTCATTTAATTCCAGGGTCTTTAAAATTGATCTCATGGCCCGGAAAGGAGGCTTTTTCCTCTCCCCCCACCCCGGTCCTTAACTAGGGTCTGTGAAGGAAATTAAGGCAGGGAAGGGAGAAAAGAAATACAATACCACAGTTGGTGAAACAAATGCTTATGGCTGAGGGGTTCGTTGCTCGCCAGCACCGCTGGAAACGCCAGCTGGATAAGGTATGTTTTATTATAGAATTAACCTTGACCCCGGGTTCAAAGAGAAAGGTTAGTCTGAAATAAATCAGTAGTACAGTCAGGTCACTTCAAAGGGGCTGAAGCTGAGCTGGAAGATTACATACTGTTTATGAGTATCCAGTCGGAGTAGAACATATGGGAAAGATAATAGGAGTAAACTATTTATCTCTTCCCCCGGCCCCGCGTCCCCCGACCCCGCAGGATTTAACGCCTTTTCTTGTCCGATGTGCCGCCAGGGCTGGCTTTGTCCTGAGCTGTTTATTGGAAACAGAAACGAGGAACAAAACAACCTTCTTAAGTCAGCTGGGTGGAACAGCCTCTGACGGTTTTCCAGTTGCCTGGATAAAAGCAAGGACTGGTTTGGCAATGGCCGTAGGAGTAGGGTGGGTTGTCTTTCTCGGTCGCTCGTTGGACTCGGTGAGTGCGCCGAAGGAAGTCAAAACAAAACGCGCTCGGCTCCGAGTTGTGGTGGTTCTTGCCTAGACACAGGACCACGTTTAATTGTTCTGTGGAGTTGGTGGATTTAAGAGCTTCCCACGTACCACAGAATCTTTAGGGATTGGAAGGGACCTCAAAAGGTCATCCAGTCCAATCCCCCTGCCCCAGCAGGGTCCTCTGGGGCAAGTTGCACAGGAACACATCCAAGTGGGTTTTAAATGTCTCCAGTGAAGGAGACTCCACAACCCTGCTGGGCAGCCTGTTCCAGAGCTCTGTCACCCTCACTGGGAAGAAGTTCCAGATAATTCATGGAACACCCAGCAGTATCCCAGCTAGTGTGGGGAATGGAGCTGGTTGAGCCATTTCACTGAATCACATAATTACAGAATTAATGAGGCTGGAGAAGCCCTCGGAGCTCATCCAGCCCAGCCCAGGACATAACATCACCCCAGTGGCCACACCAGGGCACTAAGGGCCACAGCCAGGCTGTCCTTCAACACCTCCAGGGATGGGGACTCCCCCACTGCCCTGCACAGTCCATTCCAGGCTCTGATCACCCTTTCTGTGAGGAAGGGCTTTCTAACATCCAACCTAACCCTCCCCTGGCAGCTTCTGGTCCTGCCCTCTCATCCTGGCTCTAGTTGCCTGGGAGAAGAGCCTGACCCCCACCTGACTACAACCCTCTTCCAGGGAGTTGGAGAGAGGGACAAGGTCCCCCCTGAGTCTCCTCTTCTCCAGGCTAAACACCTCCAGTTCCCTCAGCCTCTTCCCATCAACCTTTCCCTCCAGTCCCTTCTCCAGCCTCTTTGCTCCTCTGAACCTGCCCCAGCCTCTCTATCTTCTTTTTTGAACTGCCTCCAGTACTCAAGGGGAGGCCTCCCAGGGAGAATGAGGTCCCTAGCCCTGCTGGCCGTGCTACAGCTGATCTGAGCCAGGATGCCACTGGCCTTTCGTGCCACCTGAACACCCTGCTGGCTCCTGTTCAGCCGCCTCTCAGCCAGTAAGTTTACCCAAAGCCACTCAGAATCTGCAGCAAAGCTCAGGTGAGTCCTTAAGACTCTGGTTGATTCCAACAATTGTTGGGTGAGAGAGACACCATCTCACCTCAGACTTCCCAAATCCTGGTCTGTTGCTTTGACTACAAGACCAACCCTCATCTTCCAGTCCACGTTCCCCGATGCTGTTTGTACCATGAGGAAGACACCAAGGATCAGTAGGCAGCAGATCCACCAGCTATTTAAGTCCACGTTCAGCCTTGTGAAGGTCACTCTGCAGGGGAAACACAGGAGGTTTTACCTTCTCCCAGACACAGCAGGAGACACAAAGTGCTGCCAGCTCATTCCTACTAGACGGCGGCTTTCCAGGGGGCTCCGGTGGCCCTGGGCAGCCAGTGGTGCAGAGCAGAATCTCCTGCTCCAAGGAAAACCAGACTGGTCACCCTCCAGCAGCTTTGCTCCTCGTGTAGGGGTTTTCCCCTCGTGTTGTGTGGAGAGAGCAGCAGGTTTTAGGGTCGATGGTTGCTTCATTCCCCCCCATTAATAGGGAACTCTGATAATTACCCATTTTACAGCGATTGCTAAACAAAAGGAGGGAGTAGGCTTGTAAAAAGTGACCATGAAAGTGAGCTGGGTCTATCTCGGGGTGCTGAGCCTGTGATAGATTTGCTTCTTACAGCAAGTCTTTGATCTGTCACACGAGAAAACAAACTCAGTGGGAGCCTGGTGTGGGATACAGAGTAGTTCACCTCCAGGTCACGGGCTCCAGGTCAGGAGTGAGCCCCCAGGTCAGCTTTGGTGGGAGCTGGGGGATGGCAGCTCTGACACCGTCTGCACTGCACCTGAGTGGTGAGAACAGGGCGAGCAGCATCTGCCAAAGGCCTGCTGCTGAGGAGGAGCCTGTTGTGTCTTCCCCATCCCCAAATCCCTGGAGGTGTTTCAGGCCAGGCTGATCTAGGGTGGGGTGTCCCTGCCTGTGCTGGGGGGTTGGAACTGGATGATGGTTCCCTCCAATCCTGAGTGATTCTGATTCCATGGCTTCTCCAGTGAGGTGAGCCTGCTGTGGCAGGGGCATTGGACTAGATGATCTTTGAGGTTCCTTCCAATCCCTGATGATTCTATGATTCTATGAAATGGCAGCCTGTGTCGGGCATTTTTGGGAACAAGTCCCTCAGCCTTTCCTCGTCACAGAGATGCTCCGCTCCATCATCTCTGTGGCTCTGCGCCGGACTCTCTCAAGTAGTTCTGTGTCCCTCAGCAAAGGGGTTTTGAGCCCAGAAGAGCAGTCTGGGCTGCCTCCATGTGGAACTGGGCAGTGGGGTGGGATGAGGAGGTGCAGCTGGTTGCACCCCCATCCCTAGCTCTGGCTGGGCTCTGGCTTGGGAAATGTTAATCCTCTGCCCATAGCATCTTTGCAATCAGTTTTTGCTTCCCTCTCAAGGCCCTGTCACCCTCTTTGAGACCTTTCTTCGCAAATCCAACCAGCGTGGGACAGATGTGGGCTCTGGGAAGGCCACCAAGCCTTTGGCTGGAGAGGTGAGGGCAGGCCATGAGCTGTGAGATGGGCAGTGAGCTGCCTGCTGGGGATCAGGGAGCCGCTGCATCGGTGGGACTTCCCGTGGCACAAGCCTGTCCTGGGGGGCAGCAGGGTCCTGAGGACCTTGGCAGGAGGTGGCAGAGCAGGGGACCTGGAAATCAGAAATGATATAAAGAAAAATCCAAACGAAAGATCCCTGAATTGGTGGTGATGGCTGAACCTTGTTTGTCAGGTGAGGGCCACAGAAAGGATGCCAGTGCTGGAATCCCTTTGCTGTGAGGCCAGGCTGGGTGAGTTGGAGTGGGGGTCAGCCTGGAGAACGTTCCTGGGAGACCTTAGTGTGGACTTTCAGTGCTTAAAGGGGCTGATAAGAGAGATGGGGACGGAGATTTTAGCAGGGGCTCTTGTGACAGGACAAGGGGTGACGGTTAAACCAGAAGAGTGAGATTCAGACTAGAGAGAAGGAAGAAATTGATGCTGAGGGTGGTGAGAGCCTGGCCCAGGTTGCCCAGAGAGGTGGGAGAAGCCCTGTCCCTGGAAAAATGCCTGGTCAGATTGGACCTTAAGGTTCTGAGCAACCTGCTGTGGTGGAAGATGTCCCTGCTCGCTGCAGCGGGACTGGCTTAGACGACCTTGAAAGATCCTTTCCGACCCAAAGCATTTGGTGGTTCTGTGTTTGTACAACTCTTGTCTGCATCAGATGGGGTCTGGAGCTCTGGTGCAGCTTCAGCACTGCGTGTAGGGAGCTGCCTGAGCAGCCCCGCTTCCCCCGACCTCCAAACACCCAGCCCAGCGCCCAGGGAGGCCCGTCCACACCCTCGCTCCACCCTTGAGCGCCCGTGAGTCTCAGCTCTGTGGTGCTCGAGAGGATCAAGTGGCACTTCAAGGCAAGTTGAGCTTGGAGCAGTCCAGCCTTCCCCTGCATCTGAGCATCCCATCTGCTGCGTTGCTCTTTTCTTGTGCCGAAGGATGTCTCCTCGGAGTGAGAACAGCAAAAGGAGGGAGTGCTGCTCCTGCCTCAGCTCTCTCCCTGTTCCCAGTGAGGGGATGGTGCCCTGTGCTGGTTTCCATTTGCCGGCGGATGGCAGCAGTGCATCTGCGCAGGCAGGGCTGGGGCAGGCAGCTCTCCCTGTTCTCCTGCCTCTGCTCCAGCAAGTCAAGGGTGGGGAGTCACTGGAGAGGGATTTGGAAATGAGTCTGCTGCTTCGGAGCGGAAAACCTGTGAGAAGCTTCCCTTGTCTGACCCCACCTGCTGATCTGTCCCCTTCAAACACAGCAGAACCCACGAATCACCTCCCAAAATACGTGTTGGGTGCTGAGTTGTTCCTCTTCAAAGGACAGGGATGGATGTTTCCTTGGGAGTGGGGCAACTCCCTGCCCCTCAGAGGGGCTATGGGGTGCTCCCGCCGTTATCCCGCTTCTCTATGGGATGTGTCAGAGCATAAAGGGAAAGAACGTTCCCCTCTTGCCTCCTTAAACACGAGCGACGGTCTTGGGGTGAGAAAGAGGACAATAGGCTGTTGTTCTGTGGTCCCCCACCTCAGCCTCCTGCTGAAATATTGAAGTTCTCCATGAATAATGCAGATTGAGCCCCGAGCCTGTTCTACACCTCACCACGCCGGGCCCACAAAACAAGAGCATCGCTCCTGGCACACATTGCGCCGTGCAGGACATCTCCCGCCGAGCACAGCTTTGTCTTCACTGCCACAAGGGCCGTTGGGATGCTCGCCCTGCCCCTCTCCAAGAGCAATGGCTTTAAAACCTTGTCTACCCATTTGTTGAACTCCTCCAGGGATGGTGCCTCCACCACCTCCCTGAGCAGCCTGTTCCAAGGCTTCTTTCTGGGAAGAGGTTTTTCCCTAAGATCCAATCTGATCCTCACCTGGCACAACCTGACCCCATTCCCTCTTGCCCTGTCGCTAATCCCTGGGGATAGACCCACAGAATCATTCATGTTGGAAAAGACCCTTGAGATCATCCACTCCAACCGCCAACCCCACTCTACCAAGGTCACCACTAAACCAGACCTCCAAGCACCACATCTAAATGATCTTTGAACACCTCCAGAGGTGGGGACTCAACCCTCTCCCTGGGCAGCCTGTTCCAGTGTCTGATTGTTGAGTATCAGGAGACCAACTGATGTGTTGGGAGGGTCCCAAACCTGGAATCCTTTCTCAATGAGGGAATAGGTTTGTAAGAGGCAGCAAGGAGCAGGGGCAGCTTGTTCTACTGGCTTGTAGGTACAACCCTTTCCATGTCCTTGTAAAGTTCTAGAGACTTTCTAGCACTAATGACTCTGCTCTTTTGGTGCCAGCTGGGCAGAGCTCTCCCCTCCTCAAAGAAAAATGAGGCAAGGGGGTAAAAAATAGGTCCCACTCCCTCCCTCCCCTTCCCATGAAGATACCTTTACACTCAGCCTAAACTACAAAGGTGAGGCCCTTGATGAATTTTGGATTAAATGGAGCAGCGTGCCTCCCCAGACATCTGGTGCGTCGTCAATAATGACATTAGGATCCGTCACACAGGAATTGCCATCTGTGATCCAGTCAGAGGCCTTTCAAAGGGGAGGAAATGGGAGGGTGGAGAGCAAGGAATGGGTTGCTGCAGGGGAAGAGTGATGTGGAGAAGGATCTGGAGGGGTGCGTGGCCGTTCTTCAGCTCTGCTCCTCCATCAGGTCAAGGGCAAAGGCAGAAAAGTCTTGGGAGGCCTTTGTGGACGCACAGAAATGAAGCAGAGTCAGGAGGGACTGTGTGTGGTGGTTAAAGGGGAAGAGAGCCATCCTGAGTGGTGGAAAGGTTCTTCCAGACCTCAGCCTTCTCCCCTGAGGAAGGTGAGGGTGATGCTCAGAGAAGGGTAGAGAGGTAGCAGGATGGTCCTGCAGCCTCTGTGGTGCTTCTGGACTTCCCGGGTTAGATGTGAGGTTGGAGGGAACCACGCAGGCTCTGAGGTTTGGGGCAGACTACTGCAGCATAGAAGGGAGATTAGAAGTGGACAGGGGGTCTGCCCCTTTCCCTGACTGCTCACAGCAGGCTTTGCCTTCTGAACTGAAGGAAGGAGGAAGGTTCAAGCTTGCTGTCTTGGTAGGACGTGGTGCGCCAGCGCATCTCCAGAACCTGCTGCTCGCCATCCCCCTGCACAGGTTGAGCTAGTGACTCCCAGGACAGTTCCGAGTGATGGAAAGAACAACCAGAGACCTAAAATACCAGCTGAGAGACATTTGCCAGCTGACCTTTCTGATCACCACCTGCTAGCCCTCTCCCAAGCCAGTTAGGTAAGATGGACATCTCCAGAAACCCACCTGCTGCCAGGGCTGCAAAGCAGCCACAGCTTTAAAACCCCCGGGGACGCGGAGATGCTGTTTTCCACGCGTGTTGCTCCTCTCTCTATTAGCTGGGTATAAACTTTCCCCCTAGAAAGCCAAGATTAATCTGATCAGCAGCCCATCAGCTATTTATTTGAAGAGGTAAGTCCTCATTTTGTATTTTGGCCATCAATCCCCATTAGTTTCCCTCTATGGTTGATTGAATAGTCCATTGGCTGTACTAATAAGCACCCATTAGTTGTCCCACAGAGCTTTAGTTTTATTAGGAACAATTCATGTCAGGCCAGGCCAGATGAAATGCTTTTAGCTGGATTGTTTTGATTGCATTAGGGGGAAGGTGGCATCTGAGCGCCGGCAAGGTTAGAGAGAGGCAGCATCCGGCACGGAGCAGGAGAAACGCAGGCGGTGCCGGCGGGAGTGAGGGGAGGACTTGCTGCCAGGGTTCGTGGAGCCCTGGCTTGGGTCAGTGTGGAAGGAATCAGCCAGGATTCTTTCAGGAAGGACATTGAGGTGCTGGAGTGGGGGAAGAGAAGGGCAAGTGGGCTGATGAGGGGCCTGGATGAGGAGAGGCTGAGGGAGCTGCAGCTGTTCAGCCTGGAGGAGGATGAGGGGAGACCTCACTGCTCTCTACAACTACCTGAAGGGAAGGTGGAGTGAGGTGGGTGTTGGCCTCTTCTCTCTATGGGCTAGCGATAGGACAGGAGCAAATGGCCTCAAGTTGTGGCAGGGGAGGGTCAGATTGGACCTTAGGAGAAAGTTCTTCCCAGAAACAGTGGGGAGGCACCATCCCTGGAGGGGTTAAACAAATGGGTAGACAAGGTGTTTGAGGAGCTGGGTTAATGGTTGGGGGTTGGAGGGCAGATTTGATGATCTTGAAAGTCTTTTTGAGCCTTGATGATTCTATGATATGAATTAAAACCATAGAATCATTGAGGTTGGAAGATACTTCCAAGATCCCCAAGGTCAACCATCAACCCAAAGCATTAAACCCCGTTCCCCAGGGCCCCATCTACACAATGTTTGAACCCTCCAGGGATGGCAACTCCACCTCCTCCCAGGGCAGCCTGTTCAAGCCCCCGGTCACTTCCAGTTAAGAAATGTTTCCTGATACCCAATTTAAACCTCTCCTGGCACAACCTGAGGCCATCCCTCTTAATTCCATCACTAGCGACGTGGAAGAAGAGACCGAGCCCACCTCTCTGCATCTCCTTTCAGGTGGCTGTAAAGAGCGATGAGGTCTCCCCTGAATGTTCCATCACCTCCCTTCTGGCTCTGGGCTTTCAAAAGCTGCTGGACCTCAGCACTTGCCATTGGTGATCCTCTTCCTTCTTTCACCCTCCCTCCTCCCCGAGTGCATTTCACGGCGTCTGGGGCTGCCGTAAGCTGTTTACAAGCAATTTGGCTCATGGCTCCCTAGGAAAAAAAAAGAGTGTGGAAGGCAGGAACTGCTGCAAATCACTCTTCAGCTGCTCCTCATCACACCAGCTCTGGCTTCCATCCACCCGACAGCCCCGCTAAAAGGATAATAATGCTTTAAAAATTAGAGTCAGCCGAACAACTACTTCATAAATTCATGGCCTTGCCCTGATCCTTTCCAGAAGTTCTCCTTCCACACTGACTCCTGGATTCCTTCCCTTTGGAGCCGCTGCTGCCTTCCTGCTTTTGCTGGGGGTTGCGGCGGAGGTTAGCAATTACCTGTCATTAGCTCCGCATCAACAAGCTTCCTCTGGGGATAATCTTGTGATCCCCCCTTCGGAGAACACGGGATAATCTCCCCGTGATCTTGTCTCCTTGTGGGATTTTGTCCTTGAGAGATAAACTGGTCCTGAAATCCTCTTAAGGGCCGTTCGGGCTCCTCTGCAAAGAGGAGATGAACAGACTCCTCCCTGCAAACCTGGAGGAGACCCTCAGCCTTGTCTACCTGATGGGGAGCAGCTGCTCCCATCTTGATTGCTTCTGGACGCAGCCCCAGCTTTTCTGTGGCACTGATGGTCCTTGTCAGCTCATCCAATCCACCTTGAGCTGCCTTGGGGGTTTGCTGGAGGTGTGGTGGGAAGGCAGCACTTGGTGGTGGAAGGGCTGGGCGAGTGGGTTGACCTTTTAAATCTAAGGTAGGTCCTTTAGGTGTCGAGGGATGAGTTACCCCACGGGGTTTTCCACCTACCCCAAAGGTGTGGAGCGCCAGGGGAGCAGGACAGGAGAGCTGCCACCACTGCCAGCTGAAGGTGAGGTTCACCCTTGTTGTTCTGCTTTGGATTTTGGGGAATCTCAGCAGGAAGGATGCCTGACTGGCAGCTTCCTGGGCTTTCAGCCTGATCCCCTAAAGGGGATGACTTCTCGGTCTACATGTCAGAAGGACACTGAAATAACCCTGACCCCAGGGTCTGACTTTGTCTGCATGAAGAGAACATCCCAGCACCATCCACCCAGACAGCAGCAGTGAATCCCTCACCCTTGCCTTGTTTGGGGCAGAGCAGGAGGGGGACCCAGAGGTGCCATGGCAAACCCCATGAAGAACATCTCAGTGACCAACTGGGAGGTGGGAGCCACGCTGGTGGCTCTGCTCTGAATCCTGTCAGAGGAGCCTAGGGCAAAGTACATTTAGCCAAGACCATGTGAAGATGCTGAGCATGGCCAGGACAGGGCTGATAGTGCCCATCCCACATCTGCACTGAAACATGTGCCAACATGGTCATTGTTGGGGGTCATGGTTGCACGGTGACCAGGTGGGCATCAGCGTCTGTAGGGTTTGTAGTAGGTGGGCATCAGCGTCTGTAGGGTTTGTGATGGGTGGCCATCAGCGTCTGTAGGGTTCGTGGTAGGTGGGCATCAGCGTCTGTAGGATTCGCGGTGGGGGGGCATCAGTGTCTGTAGGGTTCATGGTGGGTGGGCATCAGTGTCTGCCGGGTTCATGGTGGGTGGGCATCAGTGTCTGCCGGGTTCATGGTGGGTGGGCATCAGTGTCTGCCGGGTTCATGGTGGGTGGGCATCAGTGTCTGCCGGGTTCATGGTGGGTGGGCATCAGTGTCTGCCGGGTTCATGGTGGGTGGGCATCAGTGTCTGCCGGGTTCATGGTGGGTGGGCATCAGTGTCTGCCGGGTTCATGGTGGGTGGGCATCAGTGTCTGCCGGGTTCATGGTGGGTGGGCATCAGTGTCTGCCGGGTTCATGGTGGGTGGGCATCAGTGTCTGCCGGGTTCATGGTGGGTGGGCATCAGTGTCTGCCGGGTTCATGGTGGGTGGGCATCAGTGTCTGCCGGGTTCATGGTGGGTGGGCATCAGTGTCTGCCGGGTTCATGGTGGGTGGGCATCAGTGTCTGCCGGGTTCATGGTGGGTGGGCATCAGTGTCTGCCGGGTTCATGGTGGGTGGGCATCAGTGTCTGCCGGGTTCATGGTGGGTGGGCATCAGTGTCTGCCGGGTTCATGGTGGGTGGGCATCAGTGTCTGCCGGGTTCATGGTGGGTGGGCATCAGTGTCTGCCGGGTTCATGGTGGGTGGGCATCAGTGTCTGCCGGGTTCATGGTGGGTGGGCATCAGTGTCTGTAGGGTTTGTGATGGGTGGGCATCAGCGTCTGTAGGGTTTGCGATGAGTGGGCATCAGCGTCTGTAGGATTCGCGGTGGGTGGGCATCAGTGTCTGTAGGGTTCATGGTGGGTGGGCATCAGTGTCTGTAGGGTTCATGGTGGGTGGGCATCAGTGTCTGTAGGGTTCATGGTGGGTGGGCATCAGTGTCTGTAGGGTTCATGGTGGGTGGGCATCAGTGTCTGTAGTGTTCATGGTGGGTGGGCATCAGTGTCTTCCTGCAGCTGCTTTAAGGTTTGAAAATAGTGACGATGATCCAAATCTCTTGGGTCCTTTTTCTTCCTGGCATTTTGCTTTTGGCCCCCTCAGGGAGCTGAGGGGCACAGAGGGGCTTCCCCTGTGGGCAGGGAAGTGCATCTCCTGCTCTTTGACGTGTACAAGGAGGGATCTTCATGCTGTGCCGTCTTTTTGGGACAAAATACGGATGTTCTTGGTTGGAAGGGTTTGGAATAAAGGAGCCTGAGGGGTGGCCCCATGAATGTTGGTCAATATGGGAAGGGTGGGTGTCAGGAGGATGGTGCCAGGCTCTGCTCAGGGGCACCCAGTGACAGGACAAGGGGCAGCGGGTGTGAGCTGGAGCGGAGGAGGTTCCACATCAGTGTGAGAAGGACCTTGTTGGCAGTGAGGGTGCCAGAGCCCTGGCAGGGGCTGCCCAGGGGGGTTGTGGAGGCTTCTTCTCTGGAGACATTTCAAACCCAGCTGGACTGTTCCTGTGCGACTGGATCTGGGGGATCCTGCTGGGCAGGGGGGCTGGACGGGATGACCTTTGAGGTCCCTCCCAATCCCCAGTGCTCTGTGATTCTGAGCGGTTCTCCGTGTCCATCTACGTTCACATCTCTCACGCAGTGAGGTCTCTTCCCTTCCGGCAGCGCGTTGCCACATCCCACCGCTTCTTCCCCGATGCCTGTCTTAGTGCCCATCAGTCATTTCCCTTGGGACAAGCAATAAATTCAACCCTGCAGATTAATTTGGGGGGATCTGCAGCAGGGCCCGAGTCTGGCACATCTGCTGCTGGCAGAGCCACGAGCAGCTGGGAGAAGGGTCTCTCCTGGCAGCTGCGGAAGGCGCCGGGTCTGGAAGCCGTCTCCCGCGCCGCGCCGTCGCCCGAGGACTGGCAAGCTGCGCCCGGTCCTCAGGAATAAATCCATCACGGGAGCAGGGAGCGGGTGAAGCCGCTGCGATCTAAAGGTCAGATTATAAAGGCCACGTTAAAATATGCTCATAGGAAGTGACAGCTTGTAAGTCCTCGCTCATCTAATTACCCCTGTCAGGCAGATAAGCCTGGGCAGCAATTATTGTGAACCTAAATCACGCAAACGGCGTCGGCAGGAGCCCTTCTGCCCCTCAGTTTTGGGGAGAAGCTTCTGCAGGACAAGCAGCTTTCCCAAAGGGTCCTGCTCGCTTTGTCTGGAGGCTGAAGGTGAAGATGCTGCCTCAATGACCTCTCATTTCCCCCTCTTCTGAGGAGAGCAAAGCCTGGATGAGGTGTTCGTTGGGCAGTCACAGGGCTGAGCCCAGTTTGCATTGAAGATGGAGGGGGACTGGGGTTTCTTGTCCTGCTGGTCTTGCTGGGAAGAGCTGTGGCTGAAGACAGACGTTCCTCATGCAGCAGGAGGGCAGCCCCTGTGTCCTGCTGAGTTGGGGGATGAACGTTGTCATGACTTGGAGAGGCTGGGTTGGTCCTTACCTGGCCACAGGCTCTTTATATGTCCTTGGGGTTGAGCAGGGAGGGGACTGCACCCAAGAGAGGAGCCATATGGGGCTGATGGGCCACAGGAACACATGAGAATGGAGATCACAGTCTCTGACTGCCTCTCCAACGGCACCCAAAGCGATGCTGTGAGATGACCCCACGGCCAGAGCAAGAACACGGGATGAGAAACCACGCCGGCCTCTTGCAGATGCTGTCACAGCCTTTCACTCCAGCCTGGCACACAAGAGCCTCTTGGTCCAGCCTCTGTATGACCCAAAATCTTCTGTGTGATGTTGCTGGAGAAGCTTTCTAGCCCCCAATATTTCTGGAGAGATCTTAGGAGCACGTGTCATCTTACCCAGCCCTTCAGCCTTGGCTCCTTGACCTGTGCCTGAGGGAGCTGCCCCCATTCTCTCAAGGTCTTTTGAATATCAGCAGAGACGTTCATCGTCCAAGAGCCTCGAGAAGGGTATTGATCAAGTGCGATGGATTGACGAGCGTGGCGTGCCGGAGGAATGATTAGTTAATGGATGAAAGATGGGAGAGCTCCTGCTTTGGTCCCGGGGCGCTGCTGGTTCCTCCTCCCCGACACGAGGTGACAGGAGATGCAAAGGAGAGCGAGAGACGGGCTGCAGGATGGGAACCTGCAGGATGGGAACCTGCAGGCTAATGGAACCTCCTCCTGGCGACACAGTCTGGCTCCTCATGGACAGCACCACCGCCGCCGGCCACTGCACTTTGGGGAGAAGGAAGGTCAGATTTCCAGCGTGGCCTCAAGCAGCAGGTTAGTAGCCACACTCTGGCCGTGTGGCACGGAGACGTGCCCCGTTGTGTGGTCGGTAGAGACCACCAGGAACACGTGTGCTAAAAATACCCACAGTGGGCTCACTTTGGAGCTCCACGGCGCCGGAGACAAAGGGAGGAAGGAGGGGATGCCTCGAGCCCCTCCGGCACCCGGCGCTCCCCGCCCGCAGCAGCAGTGATTTATGGAAGCTCTGCAAACCAGTGTCGCTCGTCCCACGGGGAGCTCGTCTGCACGAGGAGATGTTCCAGAGGGCTGGTTCTGATTGATTTCCTCCCCCCACTGCCACGAGTGTCTGGGAAGAGAAGCACATTATGTGAAATGTGATTAAGTCATCGGGAAGAGGATTAGGGTGGTTGGGAATAACACCCTCTTATTCCAGAATGAGATCAGTCACACGGAGAGCTAATCGCAAGCAGCTCGCTCTGCTCCTCGGGGAAGTCTCCACCACCATGATGAACAGCTGGTTCGTTGGAGTCACTCTGGCTGCCCACTGGTGCCCTCTTCCACCCATGGGGTCTACAGTAGCATCTCAGTAACGTAGAGATATAATTTAACTACTCCTAGGCTCAGCTCTGGGCTTTCTGCAGCTGCAGAGATGTCAGAGTCCTCCACAGAAATCACAAGGGATGGGCATCCCATGGCCTGAAGACCGAGACGAGTCGTAAAGGGCCGTTGCCTTCAGGAGACATTTCCTTCCCCCAAAGCCTGTCCAGGTTTCTCAGCAAGGGTTGGATCAAACCACGCTGGAGGTACCTGCTCTCCTCAGCATCGCTCTTCCCATCAGCTGCAGGGCCGTGCTACCCCTTGGCCACAGTCAAACAGGCTGCCAGCATCCCCCAAAGCAGAATCACAGAGCATTAGGGACTGGAAGAGACCTCCAAAGATCAGCCAGTCCAACCCCCCTGCTGCAGCAGGATCCCCTAGATCCAGTCACACAGGAACATGTCCAGGCAGGTTATAAACACCTCCAGACAAGGAGGCTCCACAACCCCCCTGGGCAGCCCCTTCCAGGTCTGTGTCACCCTCACTGGGAACAAGGTCCTTCTCACACTGATGGGGAACCTCCTCTGCTCCAGCTCACACCCGCTGCCCCTTGTCCTGTCACTGGGTGCCCCTGAGCAGAGCCTGGCTCCATCCTCCTGACACTTGCCCTTCACATGTTTATCAGTGTTAATGAGGTCACCCCTCAGGTCAAGAGCCCCAGCTCCCTCAGCCTCTCCTCAGCAGGGAGATGCTCCCCTCCCTCCATCATCTCTGTGGCTCTGCACTGGGCTCTCTTCAGCAGCTCTGTGTCCTTCTGGAACTGAGGGGCCAGAGCTGGACACAAGATTCCAGCTGTGGTCTCACCAGGGCAGAGCAGAGGGGGAGGAGAACCTCTCTTGACCTACTGACCACTCTCCTTCTGATACACCCCAGGATGCCGTTGGCCTTCTTGGCCACCAGGGCCCACTGCTGGCTCCTGGCCATCCCCAGGTCCCTTTCTCCTCCGCTGCTCCCCAACAGATCAGCCTACACCACGTCCTTGGCTTTGCGCACGCTGCGAGTATCTCCATCGCGCTCCGGCGCGTCCCTGTTACTGCAGATCGAAGGGCTTCCCAGACGCGTGTGGCCGGGCCCGGCGCAGCTCGTCGCGGTGATCCCCACGCTCGAGGTGCGGAGACACAACTCCGTTCCTCGTGTTTCTCTCTTTTCTTTGCTGTGCAGATGCAAATTGCTGGTCTATTTGTGCAGGATTTATGGAGCTAAACGACGGGGAATTACGGGGGGGATTCAGCGCCGAGAAAAGAGAGAGACAATTGCTGCCGTTTGCTTGTGCCGCGCGCTAATTCCTTCCCAAGACGCTGCTGCTCCCGTGTCTGCACCAGCTGAACCGGCTCTAAGAGGGCAGGGTGGAGTCTGGCAGCCAGGTGAGAACAACCAGGACAGGTTGGGGACTGATCTGTTGGGGAGCAGCGGAGGAGAAAGGGATCTGGGGGTCCTGGTGGCCAGTAGTACAATCAGGAGCCAGCAATGGGCCCTTGTGGCCAAGAAGGCCAGTGGCATCTCCAGGTGGGTTAGAAGGGGGTGATTAGTAGATGGAAAGAGGTTCTCTTTCCTGTCTCCTCTGCACTAGTTCTCTACCCTCTTCCCCAGCTCCATTCCCTGCTCTGGACCCACTCCAGCATCTCCATGTCCTTCTGGCAGTGAGTTAGTGGCCCAGACCAAACCAGGGTGCCCGTGCCCAGAACAGGGGGAACCATCCCTGCCCTGGTCCTGCTGGCCACTCCAGTGCTGATACAAGCCGGGATGACGTTGGCCTTCTTGGCCACTGAGCACACGTTGCTTCATCTTCAGCCGCTGTTGACCAGCACCCCAGGTTGTTTTCTGCCAGGAAGATCTGCCTTAGATCCGACGTCCGGACACAGGATGGGGACAGGACACAGGGACGGAGGTGCAGAGCCCCAGGAACTAACCTGGAGGTCCTACAAAAGGGCTTCTTGTAGTTAAATGCCACAAGCCAGCTGGTGCCCAGCACTTGGGAGAAAGGGAAGTGATTTAGCTTTGGCTGTTATCAGAAAAACGTGTGTGGAGGACGGGGCCGTGGGAAGTGCAGCCGGTTCCCATTAGGAGAGGGGCAGGTCAGGTGTGGTTAAAACTGGGTCAATGGGGCAGGAAATGTGGCCGTATATCACCCACCCCAGATACACTGCACACGGCAGCTCTGGTTGATCGGCTGCTTCGGCGATCGCGAGCTCTAGGGTGGCCCGAGCCAGGCTTTGTACTCCGCCAAAAGAAACGTGTTGCTGGTGTTTAATAAAGTCGCTGAGCTTCAGCCTCACCGAGAGCCCGCGCCCGGCCGCCAGTCTGGGCTCTTAATGAGCCCTGCCGTGGCCTTTTGAAGGTGGGAGGTGTGACGTCCACGTGGTTTGGGGAGCCAAAGAATTTACGGAGATGCGTTCAGCAGCGTTGCCGGCTTCCAGTGCGGTTCCGCTCGCGGGAGCTCTCGTGGGTTTTCTCTCCTGGTAGGGTGAGGGCTGGGGGATTTGCCCCAGGTGGCACAGAAATGCGTCCGGGCTGGTGGAGCAGGGCTGGGCTGAGAGGCAGAGAATCATAGAATCCGAGAATCAATCGGAGAATCATAGACTCAATCACAGAATCAATCTTAGAGTCACTGAATCATCGAATCAATCATTGAGTCTATGATTGATTCTATCATAGAATGAATCTGAGAGTCACAAAATCATCGAATCATAGACTCAGTCATAGGAAGCATCCTCCTGGTGAGGAGCACCCTTTGGCTCTCAGATGGGTTGGGTTCTGCTGAACCCTGCGTCACACCTGTGGGTCCTTTGGGTTCCCGTGGCCCCAGCCCAGGCACCTTCTGCCCAGGCAGGGCCGGAGGTGCTGGCTTTGGGGGGAAGCACCCTGTCGCCCCAGGGAGGTGACCGCGTGTCCTGGCTGTGTTAATGAAACACTTGCTTTCCGGCTGGGGCTTGGCGGGTGCTCGTTGACAATCAGGCTGCCATGGAAACCAGAGGTGTTTGGTCTTTTGGGACCGCTGTGGGACCAGGGCAGGGAGAGCTGTGGGGTGGGGGAAAGAACCGCTTCTGCAGACGGGGCAGCTTAGCAGACCCCTTGGCTCACCGCTGGTCGGTCCCAGTCTGTTCCTTGTGGCGGCTAATGGTGGGAGACACGGGTTCTGCTCTTTGCTGGCTGAGTGTCCTGACCCCAGGGGTCTCCTTGCCCTCGGGGACATGGATGTGGCATGAGGACCCTCACGGGCTCTGTGGGCGATCAGCAGCCACAAGTCTCCTTCTCACTTTCCAGCTCAGGTCCTTGCTGGGAGGCAACAGGTCAGGGGCCCTTCAGCTGCTCCTGGTCCTGGCAGGAGGGGTGCTGGCCCCTCAAGCTCCACTGTCTGAGGATGAAGCATGTGGAGAAGTAATGTCTCTTCTCCCGAGTCGCCAGCAACAGGATGAGAGGAAATGGCCTCAAGTTGTGCCAGGGGACCATTGGGTTGGACCTCAGGAGAAATCTCTTCCCTGACAGAGTGGTCAGGGGATGGAACAGGCTGCCCAGGGAGGGGTGGGGGGAGTCGCTGTCCCTGGAGGGGTCATAAACCGCGTCGACGTGTCCCTGGGGAACGGAGTTTAGTGGGCAGGGTGGAGTTGGGTTGATGGTTTGACTGAATGATCTTGGAGGTCTCTTCCAACCGTGATCGTTCTATGACTCTTTTCCCTGATAACTGCACCTCCCTCATGCACCCTCCCTTGTGCCTAACGCAGCACGTCGGCGCTGCCACAGCCTGTCAACTGGGAGGCTGTTGCGAAACAGCATCACCTACCTACACCTTGTCCCTCGAAGCTCTGCCCTCGCAGCCAAAGCCAGTTTCCTTCCACACCCAGCTCTTGCTGGCCATGGGCAGGAGCTGGGTGCTGAGCCCATTCCCCCCCAGCCCCTGGGTGGGTGGAGCTGGGCTGGAGGGGACTCTTGGTGGTCCCTGGAGGAGGATGGGGTTGGGTGGGTGATGCTGAGCCAGAGGGGACTCTCGGTGGGAGCTGTGCTGGTGCTGTCAGGCCCATTTGGGGCCAGGACTTTGTGCCGGATGGGCAGACACCATGAGTTTGCAGGTGCTCAGCACCCCCACTCCTCCCCTCCAGCACACCCAGCGCCCTGGGTAGCCCCCTAGATGAGGCTTCGGCGCCATCAGCCCTTAATTCTACCTTCTACTCTCCAGGCTCGAGCGCAGCGGGGCCGCACGAGCGGAGGCGTCGCTGCATTAAACCTCAGTCCCCACAACAAGCTCCTCGGGGCGGGAGCAGGCAAGTCCCCGCGCGAGGCCGAGGCGCTGGCCGGAGGTGCCGCGAGAAGGGAGTTCACGACCCCGGGAGCGCTCACGGGCTGTAATAGCGTGTCCCGCCTTCCGGGAGCGCGTTTGAGACCACATTATGTTATTAAAATTCATCGGGGTGATTTATAGGGGTTTTTAAAAGCAGCAGCTTGCCAATATAAATTGGCTTAGGAAAGTCAACTGTAATCCGCCCCGCTCCAAATAATGACATTTCCTCCAATACATCCAAAGAGCTGAAAAGCAGAAAATAATATCCAGGCTCCAGAGATAAGGGGGGGAGCACCCCAGGGAACGAGGCCGCTGAAACGCTCACGCGGCCCTAGATTGGATGGTAGAAGCAGCCGTTCCCAGCGGCTGGGCTTAGGGACTGATGAATTTAGTTGCCGTGCCTTTGTATTTATCGCTCAATAAACAGGACGGGCTCCTGCGCGGGGCCGAGCTCGGCTAATTCAGCTCTTGGAGGGCTCAGGCAATGGCTTTCTGGGGCAGACCGTGGGTTGGTGGCCGTGTCGGGAATCGGGAAGCTTTTCATTTAGCCACGGCGGCAACTGTGAGGAGCTGCTGGTCAGCAGGACCTGGACAGGCTGGAGAGCTGGGCAGGGAGACACTGAATGAGCTATGACCAGGGCAGTGGAGAGCCTGGCATCTGGGCGAGAACAACCCCAGGGACCAGGATAGGGTGGGGACTGACCTGATGGGGAGCACCGGAGGAGAAAGGGATCTGGGGGTCCTAGTGGCCAGCAGGATGGCCAGGAGCCAGCAATGGGCTCTTGTGGCCAAGAAGGCCAACAGCATCCTGGGGTGGATCAGAAGGGGGGTGGTCAGTAGAGTTCTCTTCTTCTACTCTGCCCTGGTGAGACCACAGCTGGAATCTTGTGTCCAGTTCCAGGCCCCTCAGGTCCAGAAGGACCCAGAGCTGCTGGGGAGAGCCCAGGGCAGAGCCACAGGGATGATGAAGGGAGGGGAGCATCTCCCTGCTGAGGAGAGGCTGAGGGAGCTGGGGCTCTGGAGCTGGGAAAAGAAAGGAGGCTGAGGGGTGACCCCATGGGTGTTGATCAGCGTGTGAAGGGTGGGTGTCAGGAGGATGGAGCCAGGCTCTGCTCAGGGGCACCCAGTGACAGGACAAGGGGCAGCGGGTGTGAGCTGGAGCAGAGGAGGTTCCACATCAGTGTGAGAAGGACCTTGTTCATGGTGAGGGTGCCAGAGCCCTGGCAGGGGCTGCCCAGGGGGGTTGTGGAGTCTCCTTCTCTGGAGACGTTTCAAACCCACCTGGCCATGTTCCTGTGTGACTGGATCTAGGGGACCCTGCTGGGTCAGGGGGATTGGGCTGGATGATCTTTGAGGTCCCTTCCCATCCGTAACGTTCTGTGACTCTGTGATCCTTTGGAGCTGAGAAACAGGGCTGGCGGCTCCAGCTTGAGGACAAAACCCCCCTGGATCAGGCCAGCAGTGGGCCGGGCCACCCAGCCCTTTGCTTGGGGGTGCTGGGAGTGAGTGCAGCCCTTTGGGGCCACCTGTACCCGCTGAAGGAGACGTCCCAGCCTGTGAAGGTCCTTCTGCGAGGCGGGAGCGGGGGCTGTAAAGGCTTTGCCGCAGCCGCAGTGGCATTAAACGGGCCGGCGCTGCCCGGGCGGGATCAGCGCCGCGGTGACCTTTCGGCTAGTCAGAGCTTTATGGGGAGTTGTAAATTCTCCCGCTGCCGGCGGGGTCATCACCGGGACGTTAGCGGCAGCGTCTTCTCCAGCGACACCCGAGGCGGGAACCCGCTGCTTGGAGCTGGGAACCCTCCGCTTCTCCCAGCGTTTCTGGAGCTGAGGAGGCTGCTAGAAGCTCTTCCCCCCGAAATGGCTCCGTGTGGGGTCAGCGGGAGATGCCTGTCGGTAGAGATGAGCTTGGAGCGCTCAGGGAAGGGACTTGGTTGTGGTTTCCGACCCGTCTAGTATCTCCAGCGGCCCAAATCGCGGCGATCTGAAGCTACTGCCCGGCTTTGCTTCATCTCCTTCCTTTCTGAGACTTTGGCTTCATCGGGATTGGACCAGATGGTCTTTCGAGGTCCTGATCTTGGGGCCGGGCTCAGAAGCCTGGGGAGGGCTGTGCCCAAGGGCAGGGAGCACTAAGACAAGGGGTCCTGGTTTGAAGCAGGGAAAGGGCCGAGTGAGGCTGCACAGGAGGATAAAGCTCCTGAATCTGAGGGTGGGGGGTCCCTGGAACAGGCTGCTCAGAGGAGGGGTGGACACCCCATCCTTGGAGCCATTCAGGGTCAGGCTGCATGTGGCTCTGGGCAAGCTGGTCTTGTGAGTGCTGGCCCTGCTTGTTGTAGGGGGGCTGCACCGAATGGCCTTTGGAGGCCCCTTCCAACCCAACGCAGTCTGTGATTCTATGATCTGTCTTCTCCATCAGTTGCTCAGTTGTATCACAGATGGGTTTGGGTTGGAAGGGACCTCAGAGATCACTCAGTCCCATCCCCCTGCTGTGGACTGGGACACCTCCCACCAGACCAGGTTGCCCAGAGCCCCACCCAGCCTGGCCTTGGACACTTCCAGGGAGGGTGTCCTTAGGCTTTGAGCTCCTGAAGTGCCTCACTGGTGCCTTCCAGAGGTGCTGATGGTGGGTTTAACCCCTGCCCAAGGGTCCGAGGTTTGTACCCAGGGCTGGATGTTGCCCACTCCCAGGGATGCTCCCCACCCTCAGCCACTGCAGACCAGTTTGGGCTGGAGCCCAGCGTCAACCCGCAGAGCTACCGGGTCAAGTGACGCAGGAAGAGCAAACGAGAGCAGTAGCTGAGCACAAGCCAAGATGAACTGGAAATTACTTTGCACCTCCAAGCACACAGGGTCCCACTGTGACCCTGCAGAGCTTCATCTCCAGCACCTTCCCAGCAGCCCCAGCAGACGGCCTGGCCTGGGGCTCACGACCCGAGCAGCAAACTGGGAACCCACCAGCCCTTCAAAACCACCTTTTGGATGCTGCTCCCTGAGAGGAGCCCCGAGCCCCATCCCCGCACCGCGGCCCAGGGAAAGCACCAGCCAGGCTGAGCCGCTCGAGATCACTTAACTCTACCTTTATTTTTCTTGTACAAGTAGCCACAGGCTAAAATCTAAACAGAGCAAACTACGAAACAAAAAACCCCCCAACCAACCGACCGACCGACCAACCAACCAGCTGGGCTTCGTTTTCTTCTTCTCACCACACTTTTTGTACAGAGCGAACAATCGTAGGATCAGTGGGATTTCAAACTCAACGGGCAGCTCAAAGGAAGGAAGGTAGAAAATCAACAGTTGAAAAGTGCTTTGCAATTTGGGGTTTTTAATGGTACATTTTGTTCCCTCTTACTGGTTGATGCCCGAAGGGGACTGGGACGAAGGCTGAGCAGAGGCGGTGCAGGTGAAGCGACGGGAACGCGGTGCAAGGCAGAAGCTCTCTTTGCTCGTTAGACCCCGATCCAAAGCCCCGTGGAACCAGGTTCCCCCTGACTCACGGGGCTCTGCCCCGGCTCTGTCCCTACTCACCCCCAAAGCTGAAGCTCTCGGGGCCGTTTCACCTATTTCCAGCGTCACAGCGGGTTTTGGTGGCACCGGCACAGCTTCTGGGACGCTGCTGCTTCACACCTAACCCGCCCCCCTGCCCACAGCCCCAGCCCCTTCCCTTTCCTTTCCCTTTTTTAATAGTTTCAATTTGCTGGCCGAGGGAAATGAACCAACCGGCATCAAGTTGCCCGATAGGATCTTCCAGTGGGCAGAGCGCGGGGCCGGATACATTTCCAGGCGCTGTTTGCACAGATGAAGTAACTCAGCAGCCCCCCTCGCGCCGCTGCCGATTGTTTTCAGAAGCTGTTCATTTCCTTCTCCTTTCACCCATCTTTGAGCCGTCAGTCAGCCCAGGGCCGCGGCACCGACACCCCTCTCCCCGGGGCGGGCAGCCCGAAGGGAAGCAGCTCCACCGCGGGCAGCAACACCCTTCCCTTCACCATCCGCCCTGAACCCGGCGGCCACTGTGAAGAAAAGACCCTGTCGCAGCATCAGACTAGTCGCTGGGCAACTAAAGACAACGTGGATACTATCCCTGAGGTAGCAGCCATCTCTGGTTACCTGGAGAGCTCCAAGAGGAGGTTTTAGCCCATTATGGGTTACCAAAACAATCCAAACCCTAATAACAATAATTAATGAACAACCTCCCCCATTTAAAAAAGAATCAGCTGGTGGGTATCTTCTTCTTTGCTGTAAGTTCCTCTCCCCGCAGCCAGGAAAGCAAGAGGGGCCTTTGGCTCTGCCCAGGACCGGCAGCGCGCTGACGATGGAACCACAGAGTCATCCCAGCTGGGAAGGAGTGGAATTACTGGTTTGGAAAAATGCCAGCGGGTGAGACTCCTGCCCCAAGGGCGGGTGGCTGCTGCTGGCCTGTGCCTGGGGTCCCGCAGCGGGAGCTGGAGAAACACCGGGTGAAGCTTTGTGCTTCCTCCCTTCAAGAGAATCTGGGGGGAGGTAAGAAAGGGTGAAGCTGGCAGACTGCTGCTGAAACGCGTGGGGTCTGGGGACGAATGACCGGGGCAAAGGCAGCGCCCGCCGTTAGCTGAGCTCCCGGGGCGGCACCTTCAACCCACAACCCAGCCCGAGGCTGATTCCATGAGAACAGGCAGGTGCTCAGGGAAGCCCTGGGAGGAGCTGGTCTGGCACCTCTGAGAGCACATCTGCACCCCCTGCGGCACGTGGGGACCTGCTGGAGGTGCAGATGTGGCTCCAGACGAGTTTCACGTGGAGTCCTGCACCCACCAGGGTACAAGGTGTCTGCCCAGGTGCAGCTGTGCCCCAGGAACACAGTAAGAACCCAGAGAATTTTCCCCAAACCCAGGGCAGCAGTTAGGATGAACCACAGTCACAGACTCATAGACTCATCCTGGCTGGGAAGGACCTCCAGGACCAGCACGTCCAGCCCTCAGCCCAGCAGCTCCCTGACCCCCAGACCGTGGCCTCAATCCCTCTGGCTGCTCTGTTTTTAAACCCCTCCGGGGATGGGGACTCCTCCACCTCCCTGGGCAGCCTGTCCCAGGGCCCAACCACTCTCTCAGGATCCTAAGATGCAGCCTAAACCTCCCCAACACAACTTGAGGCTCTCATTAGGAATTTGGGAGGAGACCAGCAGCAGCCTGGCTACAACCTCCACTGAGGTAGCTGCAGAGAGCTAGAAGGTCTCCTCTCAGCCTCTTCTGTAGACTCAACCACCCCAGCTCCCTCAGGTGCTCTCCACAGGACCTGCTCTCCAGCCCTCTCTCCATCCTCGTTGCCCTTCTCTGGCCCTGCTCCAGCCCCTCAATGTCCTTCTGATACTGGGATGCCCAAAACTGGACCCCAGTAGTCAAGGTGAGGTCTCACGAGTGCAGAGTATGGGGCAGGAACACCTCCCTACTCCTGCTGGTTACCACCAGGATGCTGTTGGCCTTCTTGGCCACCTGGGCACCCTGCTCCAGATGACGTGGTCGGCACAGCTCTGCCTCTGGTATCAGTGAATGGCCTGGGTGGTCTTCGCTGGGGAGCGGTCAAGGTCAGTTCAAGGAAGGGGGGTCCTGGGTGCTCCTTCTCCAGCTAAGTGGCAGCCAAACCCCCAGCTCAGCACCAAGATGTCCCATTTCAAAGGGGGGTTTTGCCCTGTTGTGGGGACGGGGAGGTTTGGATACTGCAGGGAAGACCACGTCACGCTGCTGGAGCTCCAGCCTTCAGCCGCGGGGACTGAAGAGGTCCCGATGGTCCGGACCGAGCAGAGCGGAACAGAAACCCCAACTGAAGAGGAAAAGCTAAACATCTACCAAAAACAGGCCTCAAAGATTTACACCCATCTTCGCCCCCCTCCACCCAAGGCATCGGCACCACCGCGCGGTCGAGCCCTCGCGCTTCTGCGTGACTGCAACACGAACCCAAACCCAGAAGGGAAGAGCTCTCGTCTGGACCTCCTGTCGCAGCCCAACTAGCCACGTGGCACAGCGCGTCCCTGCAACCGAAGGAGGTTGGGACACGTCCTCGGCGCCACGACGGCATCACAGAACAGGACATTAAATTAACAGCCTCGAGCTGACAGCTACTCTACGCAGTCTGTGTTTGCTTTGGCAACAGGACTTCTTCGAGGTGACCGGCGGCGCAAAAGCCTCTGGGCAACGAAAAGGTGGGCTGGGCCAGCAGCAGGAGGAGACGGTGGGGATTGCTTTGATGGGAGGGTTCCGACTTGAGCCGGGCCGGCGTCTCCTCCGCACTCCCAAGGCTCCCACGGTGGGCTGGGATGAGCTTCATGGTGCCAGCGGTGCTGTCCCGCCGCGGTGGTTCCCTCCACGGGAGGCATGAGCAGGAATCGGTCCGATGGCCGTCTGGTGGGGTGGGGAGAGGCTCCCTGGGCGTTTAGGCTGCCAGGACTTTTCTGTCCTGCAGACATCTCCACGAGGAGGGATCCAAGTGGGAGAAGGCTACGAGCGCTGGGCCTTAAGGAGCTCGTGAGGACAACGCTGTCTCTACTGCCTGGGCCGCGCCGGTTGATCTGGAAGGACAGAGCCCTGCTCACAGCCCACCCAGCCCAGCACCAGGACATAGCAGGGGGAAGTGACGGCTGCCGCCCCCAGCCCCAGTGTGGCCCTGTTTACACAACTACTGGCAGCACCTTGTTGCCAAATGGGGAGGTGATAGGGGACATTCTGGTCTCTCCCACTGGTACCGATAAAAAACCACCATCAGCACTCGTTTTCAGACTCCGGTTCCTCTCCTCGTTCCTTGCCCAGGTCCTGGCAAACACGGCGACGTGTGATTCACCACCACCCAACCTTCACATTCAGCCGGGTTCAACTGGCCCGCGCAGCGGGGAAGGGGCTGCTGCACCCCAGCACCGCTGCCCTAAGTCCCCGTCCCCTGTGCGTGCCCCCGGCGCGCCCCACGGCCAATGCCGCTCCCACACCACCAGTCACCGTGCCGGGACCACCAGTGGTGGCAGGTTGGTGGCTGGATCCTGAAGCGGGGGATCACACACAAACTGTCTCTTTGGTGTCGGGAGCTCCTCTGCCCACCCTGGGCTGGCAGCTGCCCAGTGTCCTCCACTAACTGGGAGCCCTCCTTGCTTCATCCCTCCCAGTGACGCCAGCCCAGTTCAGCTCAGCTCCCCCTTTGGATAATCTCCTGTTAGCTGGAAATAGACTGGAGGAGCTGGGAGCCGCTCAGGGGCATCTCAAGGGGGTTTGGAGGTGCTGCAGCAGGGTCTCCTCAGGGCTGCTCCTGATGGGTGGGAAGGGGTCAGACAGTGAAGTCCCGGTTCCCACCTGCCAGGGCCGTTGGGAGGGCGGGAGGGTGCTGCAACCTCACCACTGACATCGGAGCTCCCCACACACCCCACCCCAAAGACACCCAGGATAGACCGTGGCAGCCACCACCACCCCCTCAATCAGCCCCGCAGGAGCCACGGCGCCGGCAAACCACGAGGCATCGCGCCACGAGCCCGTGGCAGCCCCAACAAGCGTTAAAGAAAACCAAACAAACCAGGACAGGAGCCTCCGCCAGACACAGACCCCACCGGAGTCCCACCAGGTGCCTAAAAGTAAAGCTCATAACACTAGTGGAGAAGCAGGGCTGGGTGGGAGAGGCAGGAACAAAGGGCGAGGACACTCACACACGCTCTCTGTCTCTCTCTCACACACACACACACACACACACGAGTTTCGCTCGCGCTTGAGGTAGAACTTTGCTTTCAAAGGTTTGGAAGTGCTTTACACGGGAACGACGGCAACCACCCCGCCGAGGCGGCGGGTCCGGAGCGTGACTGCTGAGGTAGGACCAAGCTTGGACTGACCACGCGCTAACGCTACTCGTTCTGTTTTGTTCTGAACGCGAAGGAAGACGCAGGCGTCTGCTTCCCACAAGACATTCATTCCGGTTGAGGTAGGTTCTGAGTTCACTCGGGTTGTCCGTCCAAGTCTTTCAGTAGCCCTCGGGCATCCTTTGACACACACACACTTTTTTTTTGTTGGTTTTTTTTCCGTTTTCTCCATCTTATTTACGAGTCCATCAGCAAAAAAAGGTATCCTGAGCAACAGAGAAAGTGTAGCAAGTCATCACAGCCACGGAGACACAGCCTCCGCTCCGGGAGCCGACGTCGAAGGGCTGCTCCCAATCCACTCTTCCAGAAAGGGGGGGAAACCCCTCGAGAGATCCCACAAGTAGTCCCAAAGCTGCTGGAGAGGGGCAGAAGGAAGCCTGGGATGCCAAGAGGAAAAGGCCCCGGCGCGTCCCCCGTCTGTCAGAGCCTCCTCTGCCAAGGAGCTGCGCAGGGGGAACAGGATCCATCGCGAGCAGTCCGGATGGAGCCGTCGTGGGCAGCGCTCCCGCCGGGCGGTCAGGAGGACGCACGCCGCGGAGCTCCCCGAAGGCTGTTCTCTCTCACACGCGCACGCACGCGCACACAGATATATATTTATATATAAAAATAAAGCAAAACAAGAAAATAACGATCAGACCGTAGAAATCTTCAATTGACCTGAGATGGGCGACTCGTTGTACAGACACCACCAGCCGCGGGTTTGGTTCCTGGAAGTCCCACAAGAGGGGTCGAGTCTTGGCAGCTTTATCCTTCATTGGCGGGAGCGCGGCCGGGAGCCGGAGCAGCGGGGTCGCCGCCCCGGGAGGCTGTTAGGAGGGAGTCTGGCTGCTCCTCGATGATGCTGAACTCGTCCAGACGGAGTGTGGAGATCTGGGTGTTGCCGTGGCTGGCCGGCGGGCTGGGAGCTGGCTGCAGGGGCAGAAGGGGACGAGTCAGCCGGCCGCTGAGACACGCAGCCGCTGGGCCTGGATGCCCCGGGCCGGCTCCCATCCCGCTGGACTTACCTTGTCCTGCTGCTCCTGAGACGGGGAAGCTGGGAACAACCTCTCCAGCTCGTTCATGTCCAGCTGCTTTCCGTTCAGGTCCCGGTCATCCCTGTCCCTACGAGCAGCCCCGTTGAGGATGAGGCCCGTGGCGCTGCGCTGGCTCCTGGGGATCTGGGGGGTTGACAGCTGCTCCGGCACCTCTTTGCACATCAGGAGCCTGAAGAATAAAGAGATGGAGCCTGAGGGTGTGCAAAGGCAGAGCCTTCCTCCCTCGTCTCTTCCTTCTCCCAGGTCTGGCTCTGCCCTGTCCCTCTGGTTCCCTCTCTCCCTAGATCTCCCCTACAAAATCCTGTCTCGTCCCCTCACCACTGTCCCCCCCAAACCATTCGGTTTGCAGGGGGGGCCAAGGCTTCCTAAGCAGAAGCTGCGACGATGCTGGGCAGTGCCAGGGCCCTTGATGGGGACCAGAGCCACAGGGGTGTATTTGGAGACGCCCGGCGGCTCTGTGTGCGTGGGAGGGAGCCAGGAGCCATGGGGCAACCACCACGTGGCTCTGAGGGGAGCTGCGCTGTGCTAGCGCACCCCTGGCAAGAGGAACCTGCCCGCCGTCACTGCCGCGAGGACAGTGAGGAGCTGGAGCCTGCCCAGCGCAGGGAGTGGGGCTGGGGAGCGTCTGCAGCACCGGTGCTCTGAGGAGCGGCTGCAGGAAGTGGGGGAGTTTAACTGGAGAAAAGGGGGTCCAGGGGAGACCTTCTGGCTCTCCAGAGCTCCCTGAAGTTCAGCAGGTTGGAGTCAGTGAGGGTTGGTCTCTTCTCCCAAGCAAGAAGCGACAGGATGAGAGGACACAGCCTCAAGGGGAGGTTGAGGTTGGCCCTGAAGAACAGCTTCTGCCCCACCAGGGTTCCCCTGGCCTGGCCCAGGCTGCCCAGTGCCGGGGGCAGGCTCCACGTCTGGAGGGGCTGCAAAGCTCTGGTGTGAGGGGCAGGGCTCGGTGGGGACCGGCGGTGCTGGGGACGCGGCCGGACTCAAGGAGCTAAAAGGCTTTTTCCAACCTAAACAACTCTGTGGTCACCCTGTGGGTGTGAGACCCCACGAGGACACCCACACAGCATCAGGGACCCTCTCCCACGGTGAGCAGCAGCACGAGCAGCCCCTACCTGCCCCTGTAGCCGAACATGAGGAAGAGCACGCAGAAGATGATGCAGGTGACGCCAATGTGGATCCCAATGATGATGCCGGTGGTGGAGGTCTTGTTGCTCTGCTCGTCCTTCATGCAGTCGCAGGGGGGGTTCAGCACTGCCACGAGAAAGGGGAGTCACTGGTGCCCTTTGCCTGCTGCTCCCCTGGCTCTTGGGGACCTGAGAGCAACGGCTGGAGCATGGTGGTGCTGGAGCCTTGTACCGGGACGAGGAGAGCAGGGTGCAAGGTCAGAGCGGGTGGCGCTGCCCTGCCAAGGCACCTCTGTGTCCCGGTACCCAGTGAGCGCCGGTGCTGGGCTGGAAGCCCACAGACTGGTAGCCCCATGGCACAGGCTGCTGCCGTTAGACCAAAAGAACGAACAAACGTGTCTGACGTTGATTTTTACCAAACCCTGTGTCTGCGGTGGGAGGTGAAGGCAGCCCCCACCCCAGAGCTGGCCGACACCTGTTGGACATCAAGCCAGGTGCCCACAAGACCCTGCAAGAAGTATTAACCATCTCTCGAAGATGTTCCCACAGGAGGGCTTAAACGTCCCACGAGCAGCAGGGTGGTCTTTACACACAGGTGAGTGTGAAAGAGAGGGGCTAGCGGTTCCCTCTGGGGATTTCTGCCACACACCGCCCAGCGCTCGTGCTCTGCAGCCCTTCTCCTTTCCCAAAGCCATGTGTCCTCCCTTCCCAGCACCAGGACCACAGAGACATTCAGTAGCATCTCTTAGCTCTGCGCATGAGGGTCTACTGAAGCTCGTGGCCTCAGCTCTGCCTCCAGCTTAGGGGCTAAATTACAGGACCATGTGGGTCCTCTTCTCCCCCTCAGGGTGAAGTCATTGGGTTGGGGTGGCCAACGGGGCTGGTGCAGGCCGTGTGGCAGAGAAGCCACCCTGATGTGGTCCCAGCCCTGCAGAGCTTTGCTATTTATGATACTTGATACTAGAGCCTTGGGCATCTGGGAGGTGCATCCGCACAGCCCACCGAGCGTCACGGAGACCCTCACCCCGTCTCACCTGTTCTCTCCACGGTCTCCCTCAAGGACACGAAGCGGACGGTGGAGTTGCCATCCCCGTGCTGGTTGTAGGCGAGGAGCTTGACTTCGTAGACCACTGACGCATCTGTTCCGACAGAGAGGAGAAGTTCAGGCTTGGGCTGAGGGATGTGGCTTACGGGTGACCTGGCAGTGCTGGGCTAAAGGCTGGACCTGAGGATCTCACAGGTCTCCTCCAACCAAAGGGACCGTGTGATGCTGATTTAGGAACCACCACCCCACCACCACCAAAGACACAGGAGATGCTCCTGGGGAAGCACCGCAAACCCCAGGGTGAGCTGTTGCAGCCCCCACGAGCGGCTGTGCGACGGGAACAGGCTCTGCCGGAGCCGGGAGGGGACGTGGCTGCCGCTGTCACCACACTCACCCAGCTGGGTGATGTTGTAGGCCGTCACGTTGCCGGGCAGGAGCACCGGTCCCGTGTACTGGGAGAGGTGGACCTTGCGGTAGAAGAGCTTGAAGCCTTCGTGCTGGCCCAGTTTGATGGAGGGCTCCCACGTGGCCTGGACGGCTGTGCTGTTGAGGACTTTGATGAAGAGGGACGGCGTGGCCGGCACTGGAACACAGAGAGAGAGGCAGCGGGGTCAGCCTGCGCGGGGCGAAGCGCTCCCACCGCCCTTCCCGTCGCTGCGTCCGAGAACTGCCAGAGGAGGCTGAGGAGAAGCCAGAGCAGACCAGACCCGGCTTTACCAGCTCTGAACGTCTTTAGGGGGCTGCAGGAGTCCCAAGAGGTCTCCTCTGCTCCGTTCTGCCAGCAAAGAGGCTACTGTGACCCTGGGGCTGCAACCTGATGCTGGGCCCTGTGGGGTCAGGACTTTGGCAACACATCCCCAAATTCCAGTCTTTGCTGTGGCCCTCGGGGCAGTGAGGACCTTGCAGAGTGATTAATCCCCCAGGGAGGAAGGAACCAGAAGGGCTGGAGCCGGAGCCATCAATCTTAGAAACACGGCAGGGACCTGCAGTGGCTTGCAGGGCGTTTGCTTTGGGACGGACGCTCGCGGCTCTGTGCTGGGGACTCAGGGGGAGCTGGGGCATCTTTGTGCCCAGCCCCAAACAGCTGAGCAGCCAGAGCTCCCTGCAGGGCTGGGCTTTGCTAGGCAGGCACTTACCTGGCCTTAGGGGAGGGGGTTACCTGGGGGGATGTCCCTGCTGCTGCCTGGGGTCACCGAGGCCCCAGTTAGTGCCCCAAACCCTGCCCTCATTCTCGGGGTGCGCTGCAGAGAAGGGATCATGGCCGTTCCCTCCCCAGGCCCCATCCTGCCCCAGCAGCCTGGCTGGAGCAGCAAAGACCTGCAACCCACAGCCAGTGGCCCTGTGATGGGGCTAGCTGGGTTTCCCAAAGCTGGCCCTCACCAGCCCCTCCCTGGGGCACACAGGGGCACCCTTGCCCAAGGCTCTCCTCCCTTCCTCAAACACCGACCACACCAACACAGAGCTGTGGTTCAGCAGGACAGATTATACCAGTTTTGGGGTTTTTTCTTTAACCACATGTTCACCAAACACCCCAAGGCAACGGCTCCCTTCAGCTTCCCAGCCCTCGTTCAGCCAGGGCAGAGCACCCAGCAGTGCAAACCTGGCCTTGGGCAGAGGGCTCAGCGTGGCCACTGCGTGACTGACGGGGGCAAGCGGCCACACCAGCCCCAGCCTGGCGAGAGCTGGGAGGCCAGACCCTCACTAAAAGCCAAACCACAGGGCACAAGCCAGCAGCTGAGAGCTTGAGCTCTCCCACCAGGAGACTTGGGGAAAAGAACAACGGTCGCTCCTGGTGAGCAGCCCTGTCCCTTCCCAACGTGACGCAGAGTTCATGTTGCAGAGGTGCTGCCTGATGCCTTCTGAAAAACATCACAGAACATTAGGGATGGGAAGGGACCTCAGAGATCATCCAGTCCAATCCCCCTGCCACAGCACCTAGACCAGAGCTGGAACATGGGAGGTTCCACATCAATATCAGAAGGACCTTCTTCCCAGTGAGGGTGACAGAGCACTGGAAGGGGCTGCCCAGGGGGGTTGCGGAGTCTCCTTCTCTGGAGACATTTAAGACCTGACTGTGCTCCTGTGCGACTTGGCCTAGGGGATCCTGCTGTGGCAGGGGGATCAGACTGGATGATCTTTGGGGGTCCCTTCCAAACCCTGATGACTCTGTGATGTGCCTCTCACGGATGGGAAGGCTGTGCCAGCACGTCCTGGCGGCAGAACCCAGAGCAAATCCTGCGTACCCCAGACCGCGCCGACGGTTTGGTTTTCCCCTCCCTAGTTCTCCCCAGTCCCTCTGAGGCAGAACAAGGAATCACCTGGGTCCCCCCTGCACGGCCGCCGCGGAAAGGGGGCAACCTCGTTACCCCACGGGCGAGGAAACAAGCGGAGGCGTCTGCCTGGAACAAAAACCACAGGAATCTCTCTCCTTCAGAGCAAGGAACAGGCCGTGTTTATTCAAGCGTTGAGTATAGGTGGGTGCAGGCAGCGCGCGCCCGGGTGCGCCGGCAGAGCCCTGCGCCGCGCACCCCGCTCCCGCTCGGCGCGAGTCTACGTGCACAGCCCCGCGTGCGCGGGGAGCGTCACACACGCATCTGCTATAAGTGAGGCATCGCCCTCGCGCTAAGGGCTGGGACACTGGCTCTCCTCTTCCGTGCTGTTTGGAGTTTTCCCCAGGTCATTTCAACTTTCTTCTCTGAAGGCGTCTTTTAGCCGAAGGTGACTAAAGGACCAGTCTTCATCCTGGAGAAATGTCAAAAAGTCCTGGAGAAAACCCTAAAAAGCGTTAAAAGACAAGAGCGCGGAGTGCGGGCCGCTGGGGCGGCGGAGGGAGCCGGAGGGTGGAAGCACCACGGCAGCTGTGCAACGGCGCAAGGGGCAGTGACAGCGGGGAGGCGGGAGGACCTTCCTAGCCAGGAGCCCGGGGATCAGCCGGGTGGGTTCTCAGCGGCACCTTCCTTCCTACTTTCCATCCAAACTTAGCACCGGCGCGTCGGGGGCTTCAGCCAAGCGCGCTCTCAGCCCTCAACAGCCCAAGGCAGCTCAGCACCTTCACCACGCACCAGGCTTGCGAGGCACTCAGCCCAGGCTCTGTTGGCTACTCCAAGCTGGCTTCGCCAAGCCATCACTGGCTGCCAGGGTCCTTTCCACGTGTCAGAGCGGAGACACGGGGGTGGGTCCCTGCTGCCACCACGGGGCCTCACACACAGCTCTGAGCTGGGGTGGCAGAGCCAACGGGGCGTGTTGGTGGAACATCACCCCTTCGTGAGGCTGCCAGCACCGATCCAGGGGCTCCCTGAGCACAGGGCAGCCCCAGCTCTGCCGTGAGGAGCTGTGTGGGCTGCGAGGAGAGGCAAACCTGTGAGCAAACCTGAAGCCACTGGACGGTGACCTTCTGACCTGCTCTCTCCTCTGCCAGAAGCCAGCAAGAAGCACCCAAGTGAAGCAAAGCAAACAGATCAGCCAGAGCTGAGGCTTCTCGACCTCTTTTCATCCTCCTGTGAGGCTGGGCTCGAGCGACCTTAACCAGACCAGCCTGCCCATCCCGAGCGCGGGGCTAACTGCTGATGCCTCGTGACACAGGACAGACCTTTCCACACGGGACAGCGGAGCGGGACAGCGGCGCCTTGAAGCTTCAGAGAGCCAGGGAATTTACGATCCCGTTACCGGATACCTAACTCTTCCTGTTGTGACTGAAGGTAATAAAGACCAAAAGTCCTCTCTGCCGTGACCCGGGCTGCTGCAGAGACCCCAGGCTCCGCGAAGCGCAGCCAGCTTCCAGCTCCAGTAGCTGAACTCAAGAGCACTGGGTCAAGGAGTTTCAAGTTTTGCCTCAGTCCATCCTTCTGGCCCTAAATTGGGAGGACAAACAGCTCCCAGGGTGACGGATGCCCTGCGGAGTGCCAAGGAAAACAAACTGGCCGGGTCACAGCCCAGCGGGACGGAGATGTATCGGCCTTGTTGCTTCAACATCTGCAAGGGCTTAAGGCAGACTGAGGGCTGGACCCCCCAGCTGGACGCCAACACACGCTCTCATCTGATCCCAGGTAACACCCCGACGGCCGAGGCCCCCTCGGCGGCAGATCTGCGGTTACTGCGGGGTCACGAGGACGATGCAAGGCTGCGAAGACGAGGCCGGGCTCGGGCGTGCTGCGAGCTCCGTGAGCCCTCCAACACCGACTCGTGGCCACAGCGGCCACCGCCTGCTCTCCCCGCGCGAGGCTCCAGCTGCAGGGCACCCGCTCTTGTACTGGGAGAACTAACTGGTGGCTGCATGCGGGAGGCTGAACCAGCCTCCCCACCAAAACAGAGGGCTGCTCCCAGGCAGAGACCTGCAGGCCAGGACACCCCAGCTCTTGTGCGATTGCTCCGGGGAGAGCAGGAAGGAAAACCAAGTGGAGTAAGAGCTGGGAGCAGCAGAGGTGCCCGAGGATCACAGAACCATCGTGGCTGGAAAGGACCTCCAGGGTCATCGAGTCCAACCTTTAGCCTAGAATCTAACTGCTAGACCACATCCCTAAGCGCTGCGTCCGCTCGTTCCCTAGCAAGCGGCTCAGAAACAGCCCAGAGCAGCCGCAACGCGCGAGGCCAGCCGGGCCCCCGCTTGCCCCCGGCTACGGCGCGAGCTGAGCGAGGCGACGCTGCGGGGAAGGCGATCGGCTGCCCGCCGTGTGACGATACACAAGGACCCAGAGGAGGAGGAGCACGAGGAGGAGCAGCGAGCACAAGGAGCACCAACACCACGGGCAATGGGCCAAAGCCCTCTGGGGTGGGGATCGGGGTGCCCAGCGCTGCTGCTCCACACAGAGGGTTTCAGCAGGGGACGGCCCGAAGCGGTTCTTACCTTCCCCCAGCGTGCTCACCACCGTGACTTCCGAGGCCTTGCTGGCCCCCCGCGAGGTGTAAGCCTTTATGTAGAAGCTGTAGCTGGTCGAGGGCTCTAAATCAGTCACTTGCTTCTGGAAGGTGCTGTTGCTCACAGCCTCCTGGTACTCCATCTCGACAGGATCTGAAGGGGAAGCGAGAGAGAGCAGAGCAACGTCAGGCTTTGCAGGAGGAACACGCAGACAGCTGCTGCAAGCGGTGGCTTTGGTCCCCAAGGTGGATCCACAGCTGCCCACCCCACGTCTGTCCACCGCAGGGCAGCCCTGGGTCCCCTGGTGGGTCCCGTTGCCAGTTAACGGGCAGGGTCAGGGCGCTGCGGGCAGTACCTGCAGCTTTCCGAATGTGCAGCACGTAGCCGATGATCTCCGTGGTGTTCTGCAGGGGCTTCTTCCAAGACACCTGGATGGTGGTCGCCGAGACCGTCTCTGCCTTCACGCTCTGCGGGGGCCCGGGCAGCCCGTCCGACCACAGGACGGTGAGGCGAGCGCTGGCCTGCGTGGAGCCGGCGCTGTTCTCGGCGATGCACTGGTAGATGGCCTCGTCCGCCTGGTTGATGCCGTAGATGGAGAGCGTGCTGCGTGGGGACACAGAGGGACAGCATCTCACTCAGGGCTCTGGGGTTGTTTAGTCTGGAGAAAAGGAGGTCGAGGGGAGACCTCACGGCTCTTTGCAACTACCTGAAGGGAGGCTGTAGGGAGGTGGGGGCCTGTCTCTTCTCCCAGGTCACCAGCAACAGGACAAGAGCAAGCAGCCTCAAGCTGTGCCAGGGGAGGGGGAGATTGGGCACCAGGAGAAAGCTCTTCCCTGACAGGGTGGTCAGGGGTTGCAACAGGCTGCCTAGGGATGGGGTGCAGTCATCACCCTTGGAGGGGTCCAACAAACAAGCACCCTGGGGAACGGGGTTCAGTGGGCAGGGTGGGGTGGGGTTGGCAGTTGGACTGGATGTCGCTGGAGGTCTCTTCCGAGCGCGATGACCCCGCGAAGCGACGATAACCAAAGCGGCCTGTTATGCAAGCGGGGAAGTGCACGCGGACGGCTGGGACGATGAAGAACCTTCGCCGGCGCGTCAGAACCACCGCAGCTCCCAACTGCAGCGGGACATCGGCCTCGCGATGTGAACGTTTACTATCGCTGCTGATTTAACGACCCTCCTTCTGCCTTGGGAACCATCGGGGCCGCGACGAGCCAACGTTGAGCAGGCATCTATCTGCGTCCTGCACCTTTGTTTCCCTGGAAAGACCGCACGTGGCAGAGCCAATGTGATGGGCTCGGCTGATACGGCGATTCCGGGCTCCGCGGAGCTGATTAAACGGCAGGAGAAAGGCAGAGCTGGGCAGGGGTGGGGGGATGAGGGACCCCAAAGTCAACAAGGGCCGAGCCCTGCCCGGACAGATGGTGAAGGCAGGATTATGCTGCACTGGCAGCTCTGCACAGGGCAGATGTGGGGAAGGAGCAGCAGCAGCAGCCTCCTCCTGCCCCCTCCCTCCACACAGGATTATTTCCACGCGGCTGCTGTGCATCTGGGCACCCAGGCTGGGAGGAAGGGTCCGGGGCAGCTCAGAGCCTCCCAAGCACCAACGGCCCAGGAACAACGAGCAGGATTTAGGCTCCACTGCTTCCAAGGGTATTTATTGCTTTACTCAGGGAGGAAAAGGTGCAGAGGAGAGGGGAGGCTGGCTGGGGAGCAGCACCAGGAGCCTGATGGCCACGGGATGACGCCGGGGCCAAAGACGTCTCCCTGATGATCCATGATGGCAGATGATCTGCTGGATGCCAGTGGCCCTGGTGCAGGACAGCACTGGACTACTGGAGCCTGGGGTGGGGCAGAGCCTCAGACATCCCAGCTGTGTCCCCTCAGAGGTCCTGGGGTAGCTGGTACCACCAGTGGAGTAAAAAGAAATGCACAGCTGACACAGCTGGAAACCTGCTTCACGCTTTGAAAAGTTCATGTATCTGGAGTGTTGGGTCCAGTTCTGGGCCCCTCGGATCAAGAAGGACATGGAGCTGCTGGAGAGAGTCCAGCACAGAGCAACGAGGATGATGAAGGAGGTGGAGCACCTCCCTTATGGGGAGAGGCTGAGGGAGCTGGGGCTCTGGAGCTTGGAGGAGACAGAGGGGTGACCTCATTAATGTCTATAAATCTGTGAGGGGTGGGTGTCAGGAGGATGGAGCCGGGCTCTGCTCAGTGTCATCCAGTGATAGGATGAGGGGCAGTGGGTGTGAGCTGGAACAGAGGAGGTTCCATAGAAACATCAGAAGGACCTTCTTCCCAGTGAGGGAAGTGCTGGCAGGGGCTGCCCAGGGGCACTGTGGGGTCTCCTTCTCTGGAGATGTTTAAGACCCTCCTGGATGTGTTCCTGTGTGACTTGGTCTAGGTGATCCTGCTCTGGCTGGGGTATTGGACTGGATGGTCTTTGGAGGTCCCTTTCAGTCCTTGATTCTATGATTCACATGGAGGATCTATAGGAACCTGGAACCCACATCACCTGGAACGAAGGGAACAGGGTCAAGAATGGGGTCAGTGAAGCACCTGGACTTCTGGCTGGGCCTGGGAAAGGAGCAGCAACCAAGCGGGGAGGAGCTGGAGGAGCCCGGCATCCAAAGCCCAGCTAGATGAGAAGAAGAGGTTCCTCTCCATCTGTTGGTCCCTCCAACACCCACAGCAGACCTCTCAAGAAGGCTGCCGAGTTCACTCCAGCAGCTCTCCCAGGTTCTGAGGTCTGCCCGTCTCTCCCTTATTGTCGTGCAGGAACTCAGACAAAAGGAAAGCACAGCGTTGCCACGCGGGGCGTCTCTGCACGTCAGCCATCTGAAACCTGCAGCGTCCTCTCACGTCTTCCTGCCACCAGCAGCAACAAAAAATAACCAGAGAAGGATCTGTCACTCCGGGACATCTGCTGGTGGAAAACTTTCCCGCGAGCGCCAGACTGGCAGCGCCGCGCGCTCGGCAGACGAGGCGAGATGCCAGAAGGCTTTCTGCTGGTCACCGAAGGCGCTCGGCGAGCCCAGGGTGACTGATCTGGCTCGGGTCAGGGGGCCGGGCCCGTGACCAGAGATCAGCTTTCCAAAGGCTCCTCTGAAGGACATCTGAGGATGAAGGAAGCCTCTTCATCGATTGAGCAGCACAAAGAAGAAGAGGGGCCCAGCTGGAAGGCCAGAGGCGTGCGCGCGGGCAACAAAGGACAGAGCGTGATGAAACGAAGGCCGGAGCAGGCTGGAGGGGTGTTGAGTGCCGGCAGTGCCGACACCCAGATGCCCCATCGCCACGCTCTGCTCTGCCTCCACTTGCCACGGGCCGGGCTGCGCCCAACAAACCGCTCCTGGTCGCTGCCCGGCGCTGTGGTGGGAAGGAGCTCGTTTCCCTGCAGAGCTGGGGCTGGTTAACCTGAAGGACAGGAGGCTGAGGGGAGACCTCCTCGTTGTCTACAATCCCCTGAAGGGAGGTTGGTCTCTTCTCACAAGGAACAAGTGACAGCACTTGGGAACAGCCTCAAGTTTAGGTTGGACATGAGGAAAAACTTCTTCCTGCATAAGGTCCTCAGGCCTTGGAAGAGGCTGCCCAGGGAGGGGGCCGACTCGCCATCCCTGGATGTGGAGAGCTGGAGCTTAAAGACAGGGTTCAGCGGTGGCCTTGGGACAGCAGGGTTCACGGTTGGTTTCAGTGACCTCCCAGGTCTTTTGCAGCCTAGAGAACCCCACGACTCCACGTTGTGCAGGTCTGGACCCCACTCCTGGCTGTGTTGGTTTGCAAGAACAACGCTGCTCATGACGAATCATTTTGCTACGATTTGGGATGACTGACTCTTCCACTTCCCTCCCCAAAAACAATCCCTCTGGGGGCACTCAGACCCTTATTGCCATATTAAGCAGAGTTTTAATCCAAATGAATTTTCTAGGAAGCCATGTAATCTAATTAAAAAGCTCCCAGTGCATACCAGCAGCTTCAAGATCCATCTCCACACGGACAGATATGTTCCAAGTGCAACAGACTGATAAATCCAAGGGCTAATCACCAACTGATTCTGCCTGCACTTAGTCGTGCCCCGGAGAAGGAACAAAGGACAACTTGAGAACGCTCAGAACAAAACCCCCAGCCATGGGTCTGTTTCCTCTAACTCGGGGAGCACCCAGCTTCACTCCACCAGCCAGGGCATTTCTCAGAGTGACAGCTCAGGGAGCCACCAGACACAGGCACTAGCCTGAAGCTGGGAGCCAAGATGAGCGCGGAAGAAGCCGAAAGTTCAGCGTGATTGAGCTCCATGGCCTTAGGGCTCAGCCTGACAATCGTGCTACTATAGCTGGAGAAGACACCTCGTGTCAGCTGAGCCCCAGCGAGGGGCCCAGCTCTCCTACTGGGACCGTTCAGCCCGCAGCGGGCCAGCTGATGCCACTGCATTAAAGGATCCCAGTAAGAACACTGGTTACAGCAACAGGCACCACACTGCAGCTCACACACAGCTCCGGGTGCAGGCACCTGGCCAGGAGACACAGACCTGAGCAGAGACCCTGCTTTCACTTGGCTCACGCAGCGATGAGGGGTGGTCTCACGGGGAAGATGTCTGGGTGAGATGCAGAGCTGGACTCAGTGCAGGGTTTGCCATGGATTTAATGGCCTCCTGCACAGCTTTTGGTCACTCCTGACCCTGCTTCCTGGTCAAAACAGGGGAGGCACCGAGTTCCCCTCTCCTGTTTCTGCTCTGCTCACATGGTAAGGGCAGGCACACCTCAGGAAGGAGCCACAAGACCACAAGCCTGGATTGAGCAGCATCTGTCCGTGCACATGCAGAGCTCCCTGAGGCTCCAAAAGCTCCCAGCACAGAGTCTGAAGAGGTTCTCCTACAACTCACACCTAACCCTTCCTGCCACACACATGCCTCACGTAACAGAGCTTCAGAAAAGCCTCAGACCTCAACCTCCAAAGCTGTATCACACCAAGATACCATCACCCTTCTCACTGGAACAGGCTAACCCGAGAGGAGGTAGAGGCTCCATCCCTGGAGATGTTCAGAGTGAGGCTTGAAGGGGTTCCGAGCAACCTGAGCCAGCTAAAGATGTCCTTGCTTATCACAGAGGGCTTGGACTGGATGACCTTTGGAGGTCCCTTCCAACCCAACACATTCTATTTCTCAGTGTATTGCTCCAAACCACTTCCACAGAAACTACACTGCCAGCTTGTCCTGTTCACACTAAGTGCATCCCACAGTGTCACGTCCCCGACACAAACACCCCCGAACCCTGACACCAGCTGTTTAGTCCTCACAGAAAGCACCTCCCTGGGGAGGCAAGAGACTGAAGCTCAGTGCAGGTCAGCTTCCACACACACGTGTTAGTTCAGGTGTGTTTGCATTTGCACACCCAGGCAGGTCGGTGTTTGGGGGTTAAAGCCCGATTCCTCCACCACGGAGCGAGTGTGCTCTGTGCTGAGCCCAGCAGCACCATTTACTCCTTCCAGAAACACCCAGAAGAAGACAAGGAAGACAGTTCTGTTTGGGTCCTTCACCAACCAGTCCAAAACCAACCACACATCTGCCTCAAAGCCACTGTCAGCACAAAGCTGAAGCCTACGTGAGTCAACCTATGGAATCGTCACAGCTGGAAAAGAGCTTCAAGATCATCCAGTCCAACCAGCACCACTGCAATCCTGGACGTGTTCCTGTGCCACTTGGTCTAGGGGATCCTGCTGTGGCTGGATTGGACTGGATGATCTTTTGAGGTTCCTTCCAACCACTAATGTTCTGTGACTCTGTGAACCCTGAACCATCTCCCAAAACACCCTCTCTGCCCGTTTGTTGAACCCCTCCAGGGATGGTGCCTCCACCCCCTCCCTGGGCAGCCTGTTCCAAGGCCTCTCCACTCTTTCTGGGATGAAGTTCTCCTAAAGATCCAATCTGAACCTCCCCTGAAACATGCTCTTTCCCCAAGAACGACACCTGCAGGGACAGCTAGTTCTGGACCTCCAGGGAGGCGATGTCAGTCCAGAGCCCATGGTTAACTCCAGCTCAATGCTGAGTGACAGCACAACCCAGCTAGAATCATACAATCACTAGGAATTGGAAGGGACCCCAAAAGATCATCTAGTCCAATCCCCCTGCCACAGCAGGACCACCCAGGCCAAGTCATACAGTCAGGACTTACCTGTTGTTATTCTTCAGCTTAATGTGGTCACTGGTCTCCAGGATCTGTCCGTTCCTCAGCCAAGTGATCTGGGGTGGGGGTTCTCCCTGGGCCACGCATGTGAAGATGGCAGTAGTCCCCACAGGTCTGGAGATGGACTGGGGATGCTGCACAAACTCCGCAGGGGCTACAGGGTGGAAGGAGAAGGAGGGGGAGAGAAGTCATGATGGTCCATCCCACTTTATCCTGCTACAAGGGAGTCACCTCGTGGGCTATGTGGCCAGCCCACAGCTCAGGGAGTGGCTGCAATCAGTGTAATGCAATCAGGCTGGTTGCTCATCAGGGCCTCATGGAAGGCACCTGAAGCCAGCTCTGTGCTACTCATAGCAATGTGGACCCTCCCATGTTCCAGCTGACACCCATTACCCCTCGTCCTATCACTAGATGACACTGAGCAGAGCCTGGCTCCATCCTCCTGACACCCACCCCTCACATTATAGACATGAATGGGGTCAATCCTCCGTCTCCTTTTCTCCAGGCTAAAGAGACCCAGCTCCCTCAGCCTTTCCTCAGCAGGGAGGTGTTCTGCTCCCTTCATCATCTTTGCTGGTCTGTACTGGGCTCTCTCCAGCAGCTCTGTGTCCTTCTTGAACCGAGGGGCCCACAACTGGACCCAACACTCCAGATGTGGTCTCACCAGGGCAGACTAGAGGGGGAGGAGAACCTCTCTTGATCCACCCCAGGACGCCGGTGGCCTTCCTGCCTAGTGCCCCAGAACGGAGGGCAGGCGTGGAATTCTCCTGGCAAACCCCAGATAACCCGGGGAGACGCGCTCAGCGCCGTCCACTGGCACCCTCCCAGCTGGGGCTGGGGGGCTCTGCGAGCAGCGGGGACGCTGTGGGGGGAGAAGGGCAAAGCGCAGCGCGCGGGGAGCAAAGCCCAGCCTGCTCTAGGTCCTGCAGGCAGAACGACACAGAAACTCGCCGAGGAGCCCGCGTGCCTCCAAGGAGCCCCCTCTTTCATTTTGGTAATCAGGAGGAAGTGGAGCATGGCAGGTCTGGCTGATGTTAGCCGTGGGGGGTGGCCGCTGGCACAGTCTATTCTCTGCCGGCGCTCGGGTCTCCTAATGAACCTGATCTCAGCAACCCAATGGACATGCACTTCCAGAACCTCCTGCTACACTTCCCCAGGTGCCGATCGATCCCTTCTCCCTTTACTTCCCTCTCCTCTAGACTTAGGAATTCAGCTAAAACTCAGGTTGGGCCTGATGGAAGTTGGGATCGTGGACCAACGGGGGGAAGCCCCTCGTCCCTGCGGTGAATGGTCCCTTTGTGGTGCACCCTGAGAGCACGAGAGACTTGATTTTCAAGCCTTCCTTAACCTCCTGCCCCCTGCTTTGTGCTGGCGGGGTTCTGCAGCAGCAATCACTTTGCAAGTGGCTCTGCAGCTCCTGCCCTTCATCCAGGCTCCGGGGCTGCGCCCGCCGCACCCGCAGGTACAGCCCCATGATGCCAGGGCAGGGCGCAGCCGTCTGCAGCCCCTCGCTCCGGCTTCACGGAAGATCCTGCCTCAGCTGCCTACTGGCACCTCAGCAAACCCCAAACCTGCCGCTTGTCCAGCAGAAGAGCCCGGCTTCAGCGCGGGACGAGGCACTGGCAACCCTTCTGGGCTCGCCTGATGCTCTCTGATTAGCCCGTGTCAAGAGGCAGTAATTGGAGCGGTGTCGCCCGTGGCTTGGGGGCAAGCAACGTGCAGCTGTGGCTGCTGGCTTGGAGCCAGCGATGCTATTCAGGACCACGGCCCCTCGGGTTCCTGCTCCCCTCTGCTGTCCCTCCTCTTCGCTGTCTTGCTAAACACGAGTGGATCAAAGCCCCAGCCCCTGTTTAACTGGATTAACGTCTCCGGGGAGGGGATGGCCACTCCCTCCTTCAAACAGCTCCCTGCCTCCGCTCTGTCGAGCATCCCTGGCTGCACCGTGTGGGACCTCCTACTGCTGCTCCTCCTGGCTTTCTGCAGGCACTGCTCCGGCCCGTTAGCTGCCACCCTACTCCTTTGGGCGCAGAAGCAGCAGCACAAGGGCACAGTGGAATCCCACGGAGCTATAACGCTCCTGGTTCCCAACACCAGCTTCCAACAGCACGAGAGGGAGAACACGGTTGGGTTTTAACACGGGGACAGACATCGCTGCAAGGAGATGCTCCTCTGCTACCCCACACCAGGATGTCCCCAATCCAGTGCTGGCACCAGTGTGCCCAGGCAGGGTGCCCTGAGGCAGCTGCTCGTGCACAGTCTGGGGGCAAATGGCTCCTTCCCGGACAGAAGAACATCTGGTCTCTTACTTCCAGCAACCAAGAGTTGGCCACCTCTGGCCCTAGGTTAGCAGGAAAACAGCAGAAGCCAAGCCCTGCCTTCAGCCAAGCTCTCCAACCCCAACTCCCTCATCATCCCCTAATGAACACGCTCTCTCGCCAGTGCTGTTCTCACCCTCCGTGGAGATGGAGCAACCACAACACCTCTCCTCCTTCCCTACTACGCGCCAGAAGGCAATCGCAGGTGGCAAGAGAAGAGTTCAGCTCTCCATGAAGGTCTTCATGAAGACATCAG
>VXBP01009720.1:0-13648 GCA_013400115.1 Rhinopomastus cyanomelas
CTTCCAATCCATAATGATTCTATGATTCTAAGTAGAAGCACCAGCCTAAGGTATGCCAGATGCTGCTATTTGTGCTACTCTGGAACTTGGAGGTTCTGCCTGAGACCAGGATACAGCTTTCTTGGACTTCTATGTCATGGGCATATAGTGGAATAGTGCTTCAAGCACCATGAGGCTGAAAAAAGAATTTAAAAAATAAAGGAAAGTTCATAATTTTTTGAAGAAAAAGCAGGCAACTCAAGCAGAGTGCAGGGATCTAACTAGGGAATGCAGATAGGAAATCAGAAGGACAGAAGCCCAGTCAGAACTCAGTCTGGCCATAGCAGTGAAGGACAACAACAAATGTTTTTTACAAACAAATCAACAGCAAAAACAGAGTCAGGGAGAATCTCCACCCCTTACTGAATGTAGAGCAGAACATTATCAGGAAGGATGAGGACAAGGCTGAGGTACTTGATGCCTTCTTTGCCTCATGACCAGCCCAGTTATCCTTAGAGTGTTCAGACTTCTCAGCTAGAAGCAGTTAGTGAACTGCTATGGCACTTGGACTCACACAGGTCTATGAAGGCAGAATGGATCCATCCAAGCGTGCTGGGCAAGCCACTGTCCAGCATTTATGAACACTTCTGCTTGACAGGGGAGGTCCGAGATGACTGGAGACTGTTAACGTGATGCCCATCCACAAGAAGGGGAGGAAGGATCATCTGGGCAACTACAGACCTGTTAGCCTGACCTTGGTAGTGGGAGCGATTATGAGCAGACTCACACAGCAAGTGCAGGATAACTAGGGCATCAGGGCCAGCCACCATGGGTTTATAAACAACTCGTTCTCCTTCTATGACCAGGTGATGAGGTGGATGGGAGAGAGCTGTGGATGTAGTTTACCTAGACATCAGTAAAGCATTATTCTGTCTCCTACAGCATTTTCCTGGAGAAGATGGTGGCTCATGACTGAGACAGGTCTCTTTGCTGGTTAAAAAACTAGCTGCACAGATGACCCTAGAGAGTTGTGCCGAATAGAGTTAAATCAAGTCAAACAGAGTTACAAGTCGTGTCCCTCAGGGCCCAGTATTTGGGCCAGTCTTGTTTAACATCTTTATAAATGATGTGGATGAAAGGAATGAATGTGCCCTCAGCAAGGTTGCAGAGGACATCAGAATGGGAAGGTGTGTTAATTTGCCAGAGGACAGAAAAACTCTGCAGGGCGACCTGGGAAGGCTGGATAGATGGGCTGAAGTCAACTGTATGAGGTTTAACAAGATCAAGTGTCAGGTCCTACACTTCAGTCACAACAACCCCCTGCTGATTGATAACTAGCTGAACATGAGCCAGCAGTGTGCTCAGCTGGCCAAGAAAGGCAAGAGCATCCTCGCCTACATTAGAAATAATGTGGCCAGCAGGATGAGCAAGGTGATTGTCCCTCTATACTCAACACTAGTGAGACTTCACCTCCAATGTTGTGTTCTGGGCACCTCAATACAAGAAGAGGGGTGAGGTGTTGGAGAGGGTACAAAGAAAAGCAGTGAAGCTAGTGAAGGGCCTGGAGGGCAGGTTTTATGAACAGCGGCTGGGGAAACAGGGGTATTTAGTCTGGTGCAAAGGAGATTGAAGGAAGACCTTACTGCTCTTTAAAACTACCTGAAAGGAAGTTAGTCTGTCTCCCAGGTCACTAGTGATAGGACAAGAGGAATTGGCCTCAAGCTGTGCCAAGGGAGGTTTAGATTGGACATTAAGAAAAATTTCTTCACTGGAAGAGTAGTTAGGTATTGAAACAGCTTGCCCAGGGAAGTAGTGGGGTCATTGTCCCTGGAGGTGTTCAAAATGTGTAGATCTGGCACTTGGAAACATGGTTTAGTAGACATAGTGGCTGGTTACTGACCTGTCGGAGAGTAGTGTAGGAGAAAGGGAACTGGGGGTCCTGGTGGACAGCAGGATGACTATGAGCCAGCAATGTACTCTTGTGGCCGAGAGGGCCAACAGCATGCTGGGCTGGTTCAGAAGGCGGGTGGTTAGCAGATCAAGAGAGGTTCTTCTCCCCCTCTACTCTGCCCTGGTGAGACCACACCTGGAGTATTGTGTCCAGTGTGGGCTCCTCATGTCAAAAGGGATGTGGAGCTGCTGGAGAGGGTCCAGCGTGGGGCAACAAAGATGATGATGGAGGTGGAGCACCTCCCTTACGAGGAGAGGTTGAGGGAGCTGGGCTTCTTTATCTTGGAGAAGAGGAAACTGAGTAGTGACCTCATTAATGTCTACAAATATTTGAGGGATGGGTGTCGGGAGGATGGAGCCAGACTGTTCTCGATGTCATCTAGTGATAGGATGAGGGGCAGTGGTTGTAAGCTGGAATATAGAAGGTTCCACGTCAACCTGAGAAGGAACTTCTTCACAGTGAGGGTGNNACGGAGCACTGGAACAGGCTGCCCAGGGTGTTTGTGGAGTCTCCTTCACTGGAGATGTTCAAGGCCCACCTGGATGTGTTCCTGTGTGACTTGGTGTAGGTGATCCTGCTGTGTCAGGGGGATTGGATCAGATGATCTTTCGAGGTCCCTTCCAATCCCTCGTGATTCTGTGATTCTGTGATTCTGTGATGATCTTAGACGTATCTTCCAACCTTTACAATATTATTATTCTGTTAGACATAATACCAGAAATGAAGGTACCAATGGGGGCAGCTTGCTTTAAGACAATGATTACTTGCTTTGACTATTTTTAATACTTAAACTGTGTTTTATCTGCAGTATAATAAGCTGTCTGTGGTCAATTTGCTGATAGTAAGAACATAATGGCTTGAAGAGAGCTGCAGGTTAAAGGTAGTGAACATCCCCATTGGAATAAATTCTCCTGTAGTAAGTGACCTTTCCTAAGGCTAAAGAGTATTAAGAAATAAATCTGAACTTCTTAGCTTGCATTTCATTTCAGTAAATAATGAAGAAAATTTAAAATAGCTCAGGACTAGCAATATGTTTCGCAATTTGTGTAATACTGTCTTTGTCCTAACAGCACACTGGGGATGAATGGTAAGAATTACGTCCTATTTCATAATTAACCAATTCATGATGTTCTTTCCTGATTTTTCACAACCGTTTGGATGCTTCTGTAGCATGATGACTGTCTTGTGTCTGGAGACTTTTTCCTTCTCTTGCATTTCACTGCTTGTGGTACAGATGTACAGAACACTTCCACCCCTCTCATCTTTAACTTTCTCTCTTTTGTCAGTAATCCCTGAGAGGCTTCTTCCGTTATCTTTTGCAACTAATGATGTGTGAGGAGTTAGAGCTGTAGATTCTTTTATCAGTACTTCCCATGCCCTTGCCTGAGGTACAAGAAATGTCCTTGGGCTCTTTGCGGAGAGCACAGAAGAACAGCAATAGACATCTCAGTACTGTGTATTTTAGCTCTCATGTCTGAAGATTCTACCTGGAAAACACACCATCTCCCGTACTTCCCTTGCACGCAGTTCCCTGGGTAATGGCTTGTTGCCCGCCTTGGATACTGTCTACTAGTGCCGAGTTCTTCCAGAATAGTGAATGCATTTGGATGCCCAGTTTAAAAAAAGAAAATTATTGTCTAGTGTTCCTCTAAGAAATTTTGAAACCTTTTGGTGATAGCATGAGATCTTTACAACCTTTTGTAGATGGCATGTAGTGGAGTTGGATTAGGCTTAAGACAGCTTTGTTTTCTTGTTCATTTCACCCTGTATGTCATCCAAGAAAAATAATTGGAACTTTCCCCTGACTGAATTAGTTAAACAGCTCTCAGAGCTTGTGTTTGACTTTCTGGGATCTGAATTGTGCCCTTGAGGAATACAGAGAAAGGGAACAATCTAGGAAGTGAATGCCAAAATTTGGCGGCAAGGACGTGAGTAGGTGGGGAGACAGCAACAGCATTATCTTTGTCCCAGAATGTTATTCCAGTTGACTGTCTTGGGTTTTAGAGGGCTGAACACATGAGTATGAAGAGCTGTGATCCCAGCAGTTTGCCATGGCACTGTCTGGTATTTAGAGGTGCTTAAAGTGATGAGTGCTGCTTCTTTAGAGACAAAGTGGGTGAGACACAATAGTTGGAGTTTCTTCTTCTGTTTATTCCTCAGTAGACCTCATTGAGTGCTGGATCTTCACTTACCTGAAATGTTATGAAGTTGATGTGTTTTCACTTAGGACAGACCTAAATGCATCAGTATGTTAACTGTGTGCTGGATGAGGGCATTTCTGTGTAAGGACATAATGCACCTTGGAGGTCTTGCTTAAAATCCATCACAAGATTCCACAGGGAAGGTATCAGATAATCAAGTTAGTTTCCAGCATAACACCTTCTTTCTTTTGTGTTTTCTTACATGGAGACAGATGCAAACATCTGTCACTAATAAAACACACACACCCAAGTAATGAATGAGAAATCTCAGAAGATGGTGAGGACGTGCTACAGTTGTATTCAAGGAGTCGTTTTGAAATGGAGTGGTTTTTGTCCTCAGTGCACACATCAATCTTGAATATCAACTACCTGTCCCTAAGCTGCATCAACCCTCAGACTTATCACAGACAATTGGTACTTAGAGGTTTCACATAAACATATCCTGTGGATGTTGAGTTTCATTTAGCAAACATTTGCATGGGCTGGTTGCAAGACAGTCTCAGTTCATGCAGTTTCAGCTGTGTACTCTCTCCAGGACCTTGTGTCAGACAGGAAAGGCCTCTAACAAGGTCATGGCTAGACTCCCAAGGGGTTTAGATTGCCCTTCTCTATCCTTGGGGAAGTGATTAGTCTTCCAATGGGTGTGGGTCCACAGAGAGAAAGGATGGTGTAAGGTCTTGGAACAAAATATTAGGCTGGGATTTAAGCAAGTTTTAGGCTAGAGGGGAATAGACCCAACTCTCCTCTTGGGTTATTAGGCAGTGATTTATTGAGATGGTTTACCCAAGTGCAAAGACCCTTAAGTTCAAGTCTGATTTCAGTAGTTTGAAAAAGAAAGCTGTGTTTTCATGTGGGAACAGAGCAGAGAAGTTATCAACACAAGGAAAGTGTCTGGAAAAGGGGTGTATTTGTGCAATGCAGACTTGTATGAGAACAGCTGAAAGAAAGGGCTTGTCTCTCAAGACCTTATCTGTAGAAGATCAGTAGCAGCATCTCCTTCACCAGTACAGTTTGCCAATTTATTTGGTAGTTTGGGCAGCAGGATGAGAATACAGAGCCATCAAAATTAAAAAAAAAAAAGAAAGCTGGTCAGAAAAATAAATTCATAACAGAATTTACAATTTATGCATTTTTTTCTTGACAGGATTTTTAATTTTAGCAAGAAATGGAGGGTTATTTTGTTGTAACCACTTAAATTGAACGTTTTTGTAAGACAGCTTGTGCAGTCGTGACACACAAAACCAGTGCTGTGATACTATCTGAACTCATGTCAGGTAGATGGGAGATGTCCTTTGTGGTATCCACAGGGTGCAATAATCACACACCGTAGAAAGTAGTAAACTTCAACATGAATCTGCTGTATGAATTCTGCAGAATTGGTGAGGTCCAGGAGTTACAGGAACTTCAGAATCTCTTTTCACAACTCTTCTTACATGGGCAATCTGGATTTTGGGTTAGATGTTATACAAGTGTCTCAAGCAACATAGACCTATGGATGAACTACACTAACCAGTGTGGCCAGCCTGAGATTTTGCCTCAAGAACAAGTGCTGAAAGGAAGGCTGGTGGGTACAGCAGTCCACATGATTAATGTGAATTAGCTGGCTGACATAAAGAAATACGTGCCTTTAGGCGCTACGTACTGGAGTCATCAGTTGTTACACATTGCACGTGTTCCTGGTCTGTCTGTGTGAATTTCTTATGCAGTTCTGGGAGGCAAGAATCCTCTTTCACCAAACTGTTTCCTTTCTCCAGTACCTGGGATGACCAAGCCTCTAGGATTTAGATTTGCAGTGCACAATGTGATCATCAGATCAGGCAATAGCATATCAGGGCTGTAATTCTCTCTCCATTTATCATCATCTAAACACGGGGAAAATCTTGGGGCAGAGGATTTCTTGCTAAGCATCAGAGCACAGTGGAAGGAGTCAGTAGGCACAGATACACCTACTAACATAATTTAGCAGATCCCCAGTAGGAAACTAATACTGCTTCTGCTCAGGTCAAATAGTGCTCCCAGCCCTGTGCTTCAACAGGACCGAAGTATGTTGACAGCTTTGGGCTGGGAGGAATGAGCTAGTTCCATCACAAACCTGACTGGGGTTAGTAGTGATTCTTCTCTTTGAGGAGGTACCAGATTTTGCTTTGTTGCAGAAGGATCAGGAAATCTAGCCAGGAAATAGGCAATCTTGTTTCCACTATAAAGAAACTGTAGTTTGCTCCCGGCTACTGCAAAGTTACTAGTAGCTGATTAGAGCTGACTTACTGGGTACGGTGTGTTATTCCAGAAGAAACAGCCTTTCCAGGCACAGCAAATCTGGCAATTAGACAAAGGCCAAATTAAGAAAAATTATTTATGTTTTGTACATATTTGCATTCTCAGGTTCAGTTTCCAGATTTTTTAACTTAAGCTGATATTATAAGCTCTGGAAATTACTTTTTGGGGACAGAAATGTTCTATTTCCAACAAAAAAGTACATATTAAATGACACTTCATTTTTCCTCTAGAAAAATGAAAATTGTAGAGGGAAAGGAGGCAGACATGTAGAATGTCTGGGTAACTTTAAGACTATGTGTATCATAGACCTGTTCTTGCCTCATTCTGTGGGAGAGTGGACAGCTGACCACTTTTTGTTCTAATTCACTGCGAGGCAGATTGGAAGGGCTGACAATCAGCAGTCATGCACCTAAATGCACAGATCGCTATGCAGAGACCTTCCCATGTGGGCAAGTCCAAAAGCAACAGAATCGATGTCTCCTGTCTGTAGCAAGCCCCACATATCTGCCAGTGTGGCTGATTAATGACAAATGTCATCAACCATCATGAATCAGTTTCTTTTTCACAAGCACAGTATTCTTCAGAGATCCCAAAAGCACAGTATGAGAAGTACTGAGATGAGTTACTGTCAAGAATGACATTTTTCTGCCAATGTCAGGGAAGTTGGTAAGTTTGCAGTATACTTCTCTGGCTGGTACTGGTCCCACAAAATGAAAGGAACTATGTGTCTTACTCTGACAGGTAGGCTGAGTTTATCATTGTTTAGCACCTCTGAGACTGACACTTGTGTACTGGACGGAGAAGCTGGATTTGTCTTTGTGAGTTTACCTGTGACATTTGAATGAAAAGTGGCTGGATGCAGGAGGAGATTTTGTGAATCAAGAAAAATTACAGCTCAACTACCTGAGTCCAAACGCAACTGCACATTAGAACCATCTGTGATCATTAACTACTCATTACATTAAAAAATGTCCAATATTCAAACTCAATTTCAAGAGCTGAGAATTCATTTCCTTTTCTACTTTTTAGAAAAAAAAAATTGAAAGGAGAGTTCAAATCAGAAATCTTTACAAAGCAGTGTTTTACTTTAAAAAGTGTTGAAACAAAGAGTTTGGGTGGCATTATCATAGAATCATAGAATCATTACGGATTGGAAGGGATCAAAAGATCATCTAGTCCAATCCCCCTGACACAGCAGGATCACCTAGACCAAGTCACACAGGAACACACCCAGGTGGGCCTTGAACAACCACCCTGGACAACCTGTTCCAGTGCTCTGTCACCCTCACTGTGAAGAAGTTCCTTCTCAGGTTGATGTGGAACCTTCTATGTTCCAGCTTACAACCATTGCCCCTCGTCCTATCACTACATGACACTGAAAATAGCCCACCTCGATCCTCTCGACACCCACCCCTCAAATATTTGTAGACATTAATGAGGTCACTCCTCAGTCTCCTCTTCTCCAAGCTGAAGTGACCCATCTCCCTCAGCCTCTCCTCATAAGGGAGGTGCTCCACCTCCATCATCATCTTTGTTGCCCTACGCTGGACCCTCTCCAGCAGCTCCACATCACTTTTGACATGAGGAGCCCAGAACTGGACACAATACTCCAGGTGTGGTCTCACCAGGGCAGAGTAGAGGGGGAGAAGAACCTCTCTTGATCTGCTAACCACATATTGAGCTATTTGGATAATTCACCAGACACTTGCAAAATAGTGTAATTGAATCATAATTTTCCCAAGCCAAGAACTATATGGCTTGCAAATAATGTGCTGAGCTCTACTTCTGCCTCAAAAGAGAAGCCTACAGCTGTTGAATTGTGAATTATCCATGGAGCACTGACTTCTTCCTTTACTATGCCTAATCAGCCCCAAATTTGCCTTAATCCATTAACTTTGTTTGCTCTGATGTCTGTCTCTGCTTTATCTTGGAAGAGAATAAAGGTGACAGCCCAGAACCAAAAAGGGCAGCAACTGTCCTCTTCAGTTGCCTGCAAAGCAAGTCACAGGGTGTTTCTCCCATCTAATCAGAGCTCTGTAAATTCCATAAAACACAAGGGAAGAATTTCCTTTGTGAGAGGAAAATTCTTATATAGTAACAATTTCCCCTGTGTCCCTGGTGGAAACTTCTTTGTGGCTAATTCTTCCCTTTATAAAGCTTCCTTCTCTCCAGGCTGTTTAGGAATAGAAATATGCAAAATGATACAAAATTCCTGCTGTCCCGAGATGACAACCCACAATATGGCAACCTACAATATCCACATGCAAGTGATTGAAGGAGTCAAAGGGTGGCTTTCCAGCATTTTTCTGACAAGCATAAATGAATGACGAAAGAATTATTCAGTAAATCTGACTGGAGATAAGCAAGAAAGAGAAAACCAGGGGCAGCCTGTGAGCTCTTTACTAATCCTAAAATGAGTTGAAACTCTCAGGAATGAGAGCAAGTTTTGTGAAAGCAGGTAGTTTGTGTAACACTCATCTTCCAGTCCTGCAATTGCTTAGGACTCGCAGATTACATTACAGAAGAGTAAATGTTTAGCCTTCATGGCCACAAAGAAGGGTCTGAAGACAAGACTGATAAACCTCAAAGATCACAAGACAAATAAAAAAATACCACAGCAATTTTCTTTTAAACAAAATGAAGAAAACCTAGTAGTTTTTAAGCTAGACTGAGTAGTTTTCATTCTTTCTGCTCTGTGTGTTTCCTGCAGCTTCTTCTCAGGCCTATCAGTTCAATCCTACCTGTCAACCACAACACTTGCTGAAAAATGTGGAATTAAAACATACGGATGCATTTGCATGCACCCTTACTTTTCCATCTGGTGGAACAGGTATGAGTGGTCTTTGTTCATGCAGAGCCCCCATCTCCTGTGGAGAAGGGGAGTTTCACACTATTCTCACCTCTCATCACATTTCCTGACATGACACTTACAGTGGGTTTAGGTGGCATTTCCAAGTCCTGAATTCAAGGTTACATTTATGTCAGGACTGCTGCTGAAGAGAATCCCGAATTTTGTCTTCAGAGATACCCGAGCGTTGTACAGACAAGTGTCTCCAGAGGTAGTCCAGAAGACTAGTAAATGCAGATGTCCTTGGAAAAAGGGGAAAATGGAGCATGCGGAAGGGACAGAAGCTGTCTTTTGCATAACAATCTGTGCTACAGCAGCTCAGTGGGAAAGAGCTGTCTGGAACTAAGATGGAGGCAAGCTGAGGCATCCAGCATGAACCCAGTGACAAGGCTCAGCACTAAGAAGACAGAGGCCCCTCAGTGGTCTGTGGGAAATTCAGTGCAAAATAAAGTTCTGTCAGGTTCATAGGAAAATGAGCTCAGGAAAGCCCCGCTGACTGGAGGAAAATGTAAAACACCAGTGAAGACTTCACAGTATCCTTTCCCTGAAGAGGGTGAACCTGCCTCTTCTGACTTACTTCAATATGGGTGTGATAGGTGTTGGAGGTGTGCTCCATTGCTCCCTTGCCCAGTAAGAGCTCAGCTCCTACATTGCTCTGAGTGGTCTGGCAGGCAGCTAGTGTGGGGATCCACTGTCACCAGCAAAGCAGAAACATTCCTGGGGCCTTCCAACTTGTCAGAGGGAGTTTTCACATCACCTGCATCCTCACATCAGTTGTGTGAGTCCGCAGAGCTCTGCATACTAGGAGCTTAACTGGCTTTTTATTTTTCTTCAAGAATTTTAGGTCAAACAACTTTTATGTTTGTCTTAGGTCAAAATAAAGTTTTTTGTGTTCCTGCATGCAAGGGCCTCGAAGCTTCAGTTCTAGTTCACATATAAAATATTACCAAAGGATGTAAATGACTTTAAACATTACAACCCTAGAAAATCTGAGTAACAAATTCATCCAGCAATGAAGGATACTTCTTGAAAAAGATACATTCCCAAACTTCTTATGGCATCAGACTGATTGGAAATCAGATTCACATGTCCCTAATCATTTAACAGGAATTCTTGGAATTCCCAGAGGATAAGTAATTTGAAACAACCCACAGACCTATTTTACCTGTTTCCCGGGGCAAATTTATGTTGTAGTTTGGTTAGTTACAGTGTTATCAGCTGCCCTGGAAAAACAGTCTATGCTAGTGTGACCATTACCTAATTCATGCCTGGAGTCTGATCCCTGGAGATTCGAAGACTTTTAGTGATCCCCTGAATGGCCTCTTTATAACTTTAAACCCGGGGACATTGACTGAGGTATCTGCCATAGTAAGTAAACAGGAAGATTTATAGGAAGAGTCACTTTTGTTTGACATCCTACAACCGGGTGACAGAGCACTGGAACAGGCTGCCCAGTGGGGTTGTGGAGTCTCTTTCTCTGGAGATATTTAAAACCCTCCTGGATGTGTTCCTGTGTGACTTGGTCTAGGTGATCCTGCTGTGGCAGGGGGGGTGGGTTAGACAATCTTTCCAGGTGCCTTCCAATCCCTAATGATTCTATGATTCTATGACACACAACTGCAGACTGTTGTACAAGCGCACATGACCACTTTTTCACCACTAGGCATGAAAACAAAAATTCCCTGATGGAATTCCAGGACACAGTGGAAATAGTGAATGTGGAGGAGGTAAAGGCACTGGTGGAGCACACTGGTTATCATTGGTCTCCAGAGGAGACAAAACCAGCTAATATGTTTCCTACTTTTCATTATTAATTCTGCTTTTATGCCCACAGTAATCCCAGCTGGTGGGGAGCCTGCCTTGCCAAAGGTGATCTGAGCTCTGGGTCTTCTTATGTTCCAGACTTTTTTACACAGCATTGGGACAGGCCTTTGGTTCCTCAGCTTCTCACTGCCTTTGTAAATTCTTACACACGGCCTGAGGGGCTGCAATGGATACGAGTTGCTGCTGGTTGATTCCCCTTGAATAGCAAGGAGTCTTACTGATGTCTGCCATGGCCCCAGGGAAGAACTGAGGCACAACAGGAGTGATTCAGGAGGAATATGCTTTCACAGACCATGAATCTAGTCACATTTCTGGCTGCTCTCACTGATGGGTCAGATCTTAATGTGGACATGCTTTATTTTCTGTTTCTGGGGCTGACTTGATACCCAGGGTTGGTGCACCTGGACACCAATAGGAGCTGGAACATGCTTTCTTCTCTGGTATGATGCAAGGCAGTGCCTCCACTAATAGGCATGTGCCTTTCACATTAGAAATCCCAGACCTTACAGGACCAGGAAGGGAACACTATAACTAACGATGAGGAAAAGTCTGAGGTCCTGAATACCTACTTCGCCTCAATTTTTAATAGTGAGGAGGGAGGAGTTCAGGGCAAATGGCCTCTTGAACTGGGGGATGGGGTTGGGGAGCGGTGTGCAGCCTTGGAAATCCACAAGGAATTAGTCCATGACCTGCTGAGCCACTTGGACACCCACAAGTCCATGGGACCAGATGGGATCCATCCTAGAGTGTTGAGAGAGCTGGCAGATGAACTGGCTGAGCCGCTCTCCATCATTTTCCATCAGTCCTGGCTCACCGGAGAGGTCCCAGGTGACTGGAAACTGGCCAACGTGATCCCCATCCACAAGAAGGGTCGGCTGGAGGATCCTGGGAACTACAGGCCTGTCAGCCTGACCTCACTGCCAGGGAAACTGATGGAGCAGGTTATCTTGGGGGCAGTAACTGCACACCTGAGGGATGGCCAAGGGCTCAGGTCCAGCCAACATGGGTTCAGGAAGGGCAGATCCTGCCTCTCCAACCTGCTCTCCTTCTATGATCAGGTGACCCGCTTGGTGGATGTGGGGAGGCCTGTGGATGTGGTCTATCTGGACTTCAGCAAGGCCTTTGACACTGTCCCCCACAGCAAACTGCTGGCTAAGCTGTCAGCCCACGGCTTGGACGGCAACACTCTGTGCTGGGTTAGGAACTGGCTGGAGGGCCGAGCCCAGAGAGTGGTGGTGAATGGTGCCACATCCAGCTGGCGGCCGGTCACTAGTGGTGTCCCTCAGGGATCAGTGCTGGGCCCCATCCTCTTTAACATTTTCATAGATGATCTGGATGAGGGCATTGAGTCAGTCATCAGCAAGTTTGCAGATGATACAAAGCTGGGGGCAGATGTGTCTGAGTTGGAGGGCAGAAGGGCTCTGCAGCGGGACCTTGACCGCCTGGACAGATGGGCAGAGTCCAACGGGATGGCGTTCAATAAGTCCAAGTGCCGGGTGCTGCACTTTGGCCACAACAATCCCATGCAGAGCTACAGGCTGGGGTCGGAGTGGCTGGAGAGCAGCCAAACAGAAAGGGACCTGGGGGTGCTGATTGATACCCGCCTGAACATGAGCCAGCAGTGTGCCCAGGTGGCCAAGAGGGCCAATGGCATCCTGGCCTGCATCAGGAATGGTGTGGCCAGCAGGAGCAGGGAGGTCATTCTGCCCCTGTACTCTGCACTGGTTAGGCCGCACCTTGAGTACTGTGTCCAGTTCTGGGCCCCTCAGTTTAGGAAGGACATTGAGGTGCTTGAGCGTGTCCAGAGAAGGGCAACGAGGCTGGTGAGGGGCCTTGAGCACAAGCCCTATGAGGAGAGGCTGAGGGAGCTGGGATTGTTTAGCCTTGAGAAGAGGAGCCTCAGGGGAGACCTTATTGCTGTCTCCAACTACCTGAGGGGTGGTTGTGGCCAGGAGGAGGTTGCTCTCTTCTCTCAGGCAGCCAGCACCAGAACAAGAGGACACAGCCTCAAGCTGCACCAGGGGAAATTTAGGCTTGAGGTGAGGAGAAAATTCTTCACTGAGAGAGTCATTGGCCACTGGAATGGCCTGCCCAGGGAGGTGGTGGAGTCGCCAACTCTGGAGCTGTTCAAGGCAGGATTGGACGTGGCACTTGGTGCCATGGTCTAGCCTTGAGCTCTGTGGTAACAGGTTGGACTTGATGATCTATGAGGTCTCTTCCAACCTTGATAATACTGTGATACTGTGTGATACTGTGACTGAGCACTGTAGGACTTTCAGAACAGAAAAAACCTTCCCTATATCTGTGGCTGTCCTGTGAAGATGACTATGATGGCGTCATTTGGTGTCCCGAAGGCCAGGTTGATGTACTTCCATGACAGGGCTCACTCTGAATGAAAGGCTTCCAGGAAACTTGTCATTTTCCAACTTGGAGTATCCTGTCTATGGGATCTGATGTCCTCCATGATTAAGGAATCATGTCTGACATTCTTCAGGCCACTCCCATAGTTTGCATGGTGATTGAGGTCAATTGATGAATTGCTGCTGCAGCCTCTGCCCCCCCCCCCCC
>VXBP01009720.1:13654-55593 GCA_013400115.1 Rhinopomastus cyanomelas
GCCCTTTCCCCCCCCCCCCCCCTCTTGTTTATATCTCCTAATTGTTGCCATGCCTTCATTTTGGCAGGACTATCTCTAGGACAGGGAGCGCAGTTGTACATGTTACTACAAAGTGTCGGCATACTTGCCAATTCACACAATGAAAGAAGTGGGTGGAAATAAATACTACTCATTGGTTATTGACATGTGGCAAACAGAATAGACCAGACAAGGAAATTTCATAGTGATGTGTAAACTTGGCATGTTTCCTATTCATACTTTGAGGACAGATCATTAAGTGAATTCCAGCTTTGCTCAAAATCTCTTAAATCTCAATGAGACCTAAAAATGGATGCACATAGAAGTTAGGAGCACAAAATCCCTGCAGGATAGCTCCGTAGTTCCAGGAAGCACTTCACCAATGTGCTTTGACCACAGTCAGGGTGAGGTGTCCTTTGGGAGCACACCCCTCACTCTGTGAGCACGTGCAGTGGATGTCCACAGCAGGAGTGCTGGGCCAATTTTTATGTACCAGTTGTGAAATCCCAGAGTAGCAATGCTAACTCAGCCCAAACTTTACATGAAAATCAGCACAAATCCCCTTTGGGATGAGATGGAAATGTCAGCCCAAGGAGGAATCTGTTCTCAGTAAGTTGCGGATGACTGAAGGAGATACAAAATGTAAGCTTTGGCTGCACCACACACCATCTGTCACACTCACAGAGCAAAATTAAGCAAGAGCAGAAATCACATGATTACCTTCTCCCTCACTGGAGAGCCTAGAGGCCAGAAAAGTGGCTTCTTTTAAAGCAGAAAGGAAACTTTTCCCCCCCAATACTGGTGATGCCATGTATTGCTCAGTTGTCTTCCTTGCCTTCCTCTTGACAAACAGGATGCCGAAGTCTCTCTGGTGCCCTGCTGGCAAGATGCAGAGGCTTGGTCCAATCTCATACATTCACCACTGTGACTGACTGCCTTCAGTCAGGCAAGAACTCTTCTTTCTCCTCTTCCCCCTGCCCTTGAACATTTTCATAATCTTTGCGAAATTTCAGACAGCATCATCTTTAACCTACTGGTGGCAGGGCTTGACAGCCATGTGAGGGACAGCAAGGGGGACCGCACTTGATCATCATACTAGCCCATGGAATCACTCAGGATCTAGACTGTGCTCCCCTACACACCACCTCAAAAGGAGTGCTGGAATGTCTCCCCCTGACATTGCATTTTGAAGGACGTCTGGTGAGACAGCCAGCTGGCTTTGGCAGGCACTACTGGCAACCTGATAATTAATTAAAGCACAGTTGAGAAAATTCCATGCCAAGCTTACTCTGCAGCCAGATCTGCAGCTCACCAGCAGAGCACAGCATCCTGCTCTAGCCCGTATCTCTTTATCTGAAGGAGTAGGCAGCTTGCATTTTGCACTGAATATAAGAAAGCCTTATGAAGAGAAATGAATCCCTATGATAACCAGTGAGAGAAAACCTCGTCTGGAAGATAAGGCAACCTGGGAACAGAGCAGCAAGTCACATCACAGCAACAGAAAGGAAAAGCAAGTGTCGTGAAATGATTTATGCACTTCACTCACAAGAGACAAGTAATAATATATTTATTGGTATATGAAGCAGTTACTTATGTATTGATTAGAGCCACTTGATCAGCAAAATTGACTTCTGTCAAGGTTCAATGGCAGGGTACACTGGATTGTTTACTTTGCGGATGATGAGGCAGACAGAGCTGTCAGGAGACCTTCCCATTTAAAAGGATTATGTGTACAGAGTGAGTCTTAAATATATCCTTAATGAAGCTGCAACCAGTTTGCAGGTAATCACTTAGCGAGGCTCTGTTGTGGCAAGGCATCGCTCATCCTCAAGTAGTTTCCTGACATGGGTCCCTGTCCAAGAGGGGTCCCTGTCCAAGAGGTGTCCCTGGTGTGAGCCAGCTGTCATTCAGGAAAGCTCAAACGGCTTTGCACTACCGATGATTGACTCATAGTCAAAGCTACATATCAAACTTTCCTTGAGCTTATTGCTCAAGTCAGCCCTTGGCTATTGTACTGTTATCTGCCTCCCCTGAATCCTTATTGAGCAGGATACAATCACCACATCTAGAGGCACTGTTACTGCGTCTTAACTCAGAAACAGAGTGCAGGAGATAAGGGCAATGTTGATCGAGTGGGTGAAGCACACCATCACACTCCACTCCCCGATCATAGTGTATTCATCTTTTTCTCAGAAAGTGGTGTCATTGTCACCTCTCTACCTCTGTGCTATAGATACTCTATTGACATTTTATGCACTTACAGATCCATGGTAAGTATACAGTGTATGTGCTATGTATCATAAAATCATTAGGGATTGGAAGGGACCTCAAACTTGTATGTTTTGGGTGTCTGGAACTTGGTTGGTTGTTTTATCGGGTATATTGTATATTTTTGTATACCATATAATCATAAGCGGTAGACATAATAAACTTAGTGCTAGCAAAATCACAACTGGGTGAAGTGTTAAATGAAAACTCCTGTGCTCTCTGTCAGAGACAGTCCAAGAAGAGTTTCCCATTGATGATATTCACCATCCTTCTTCACTCTTTCCAAGACACAGTGTATCTTTACTGTATCACTGTAAAGTTTTCTGTCCATTGTTTTGGATGCCTTCTAATATTGGCACAAGCTATCATGTTGTAGAAATGTCTTCACAAATTCAAAGGCTTGATTCAAATTATAAATTGATTGTATAACTTGACAGGGGCTGAATTTTTAAAGTCACATCTGATGATTGTAGTGAAATTAAAAACACAACTATTTGAATGGCTACTTATATTTACAGTAATACTATAAAATACTGTAAAATCTCAAAGGGTTCTCATGCAAAAACATCTCTTACAGATCTATACAAATACAGTTTCATGGAGCTCATTGGAGTATATTTCAAAGTGATGAACACTTTGTTCAGTGTCAAGATAAACATCTTTTGTTTTGATGGTATTAATCTCACAAATAAATCCTTGCTGTACCTGTTGAAACACAAATGTTAACATCAACAGTTTGCCTTCATTTCTATTTTATTGTACTCCATTATGAATGAATCCTAACACATTGATTTGATATGTGGTGTATACCGAAGTGTTGCACATTGTTAAGACAAAAGCTGGGGCCTGTTGGAGGGGCATTTTGGACTGTATTGAGTGTATCCACAATCAATTGAAGGTCATTGTCATTAATTATTTCTCACTGAGGTAGTATTTGTAGCCATTTGTTAGTTCCTAATGCTGATAGAGAAGACTGCAATGAGTTTTCTAATTTGTTCAAATCACTTGTTGTAGTGCTTAGTTTAGTTACAAGTACTTCAGCATCTGGACTGTTTATGACTCCTAATCCTGCTTCTAAGATGTCTTTTATATCTCAGCTTGCCTTGGAGACATGAGGATTTCCCATGTAGCAATGCTAACTATCCTGCATGGAGTGGCAGTGTGAACATGGCATGTCTATCTCCCATCCTGTAGGGTGCAGAAAGAGCAAATGGAGACTTCTTTCTGAAGAGTGCAAGCTGTTTAGCCTGTTAAAAAGAGGGAAAAATGCGTTATGTGCTAATTCTGTGCTTTGCACCACTGCTGTCAGTAGCTTTCCAGGGGAGTGAGTCAAGTGAGTTTTGTCAAGGTCTTAGGCACAATGCCAATGGAGGGTAGATTGGCCATCACAGGTTGTCCTGGCTCTAATGTTGTCAGACACTCTTGTTTTCGAGCATTTGGGACACTAAGCTTGGTTTTCATGAAGAATGCTCTGCTTACAGAGCTTCCAGTAGGACCAAGCTGATTGTCTAATTGATGGAGTACTTTAGAATATCTTATATTGCATTGAGTCTCTTGTGGTTTGAGATTCCTTTTAATAAGCCATTGGCTCTTTCTACCATCCCATTTGACCGAGGGCAGGATTCCCTCTTGCTTGGCCCAATCTTGGAAGTTCTTACAACAAAAATGTGGGCCATTATCATTCTGGATAACATCAGGAGTAGATAGATTTAATAACAAGATGAAAGCCCTCTTTCCTGGTTTAGAGTATTTCATACCAGACTGGATTTCTCAGGATGGTCAAAACACACAGAAAGCGAAGGGCAAATATTAAAGAAAGAATAACAAGTTTTGTTAGCAGAGGGTAAAGCAGTGGCCACTTGCGAATCTCTTCCCTTCTCCTTCTTCCCCTTTCCCCTCCAGAGAGAACACTGTGCTTGTTAAAGCCAATCCCACTGTTCTGAGGGAGAAAAGAAAGAGGGAAAGAGAAAGACGTTATCTTTCACCAACTCCACATAGCAGAAAAGCAAAGACAGCCACTGCTCCACTATAGAGCTGCCCCACAGCGAGTTGCAAACTGGGAAGAGAACTCTCTTCCACATACCAAGAGTCTTACAGGTTGTGGAAATGGGTATCTGGCTGTTTGCATGTCACACGCACAAAGAGTGAGGTGTCATCCGCTTACACCCTCTCACTGTATTTCTCCCATCGACTTTCTGACATTCAGTTGCCATAAGCAAGCTGGAGACTACTTTGACTGCTGTAAGAGTACATCAATAACCTGCAGAGGATTTGAACCGTCCAATACAATGAATTTGCCACACAGACCATAAAGTTTTCCCATCATTAACATTCAGGGGAGGTCTTTTGGCAGGATGATCTGTCTGTAATTTCAGTCTGCACTGGTGACATTCTGTAAGTTTCACAAGTTTTCCTGCTTATAGGCCATCTTTTACTCTTGGTAGCTCAGTAAAATAAAATGCTTCTTCATCTCTATGGCCTAAATTTTGATGCTGCCATTTCCCCAGTCAACACCACTCAGGACCTAATGGTATTTTTCTAATTTTAGTTATGTCTTCCTCTTTGTTCCATTTTATGCCTAGCTGATTATCCTTAGCATAGCTTTTACTCACCTTGTCTTGAAGGGTTTTTCCCTGGCTATATCTAGTATTAATTGCTAATCTTTGCTTCTCCAAACTGGGTATCATTTTACTTCCCAATTCAACATCTCTCTCTGACAAAGATGTTGTGTGACACCAACCCATACAGCATAAGGATCCACATACATGTTTTTTGCTCCATTCTGTGCTGCCAAAATAAATGTTCTCATTTGTCCTACTTTGTGTGCTGCCTTCACCTGCTCCTGTTACTTGTTTGTTGGTGGTGGTGTCTAACATAACAGCCTTATAACACCCTTTTCCGTTTTTGCTGAAACACCTCTAAACCAATTGTGTTCTGTTGGGGTACCCTCAGTAAGGGACGGTGTGTCCAAGGTTGCTCTAATGCCAAAGGATCCATGCTCTTTGCCCTTTTCATTTAGGGGACCTGTAAACAACATGTTGTTTGCACCTACTTCTGCCATCCATGCGTGTCTCACTGCTTGCAGTGTAGCTGTTAAGTTTACAAGTTTCCCAACAGCAGCTGTTAATGGACTTGTATTAGCCAAAAACTAATTGTTAAATGCCACATCCCATCTGGTTTCCAAACTGGCCAGACTAAAGAATTATATGGGGAGTGCATTTTGAAAATACTTTGTCATTTTTTAAAGTCTGTAATCACTTCACATATTCCATTTAATGAATTGAGTGCAAGGGTTGAACGAAGCACACGCACTGCTACCTGCCTACTCTTTGCTGGGTTTAAGGTCTATATTTGAGCCAAAACGTAATACTGCCATCCAGCAGATGCCAGGGTTTACCATGTGAAATATCAAATCCTAAAATATTTTCATTATTATTTTTAATTGCAAATTGGGTAGGTGATACACACTTTTCACCTGTGAGCTGTAAATTTACCTTATCAGTTTGAAACACAACACTCCCACCATTAACTTCAGTAATCTTAACTTTTAGGTGTCCAGAATGCATTCCCAGCTTCTTCACATCTTTTTTTGTGTTGGTGTTTCTGCATCTATCAAAAACTTCACCAGTTTTCTTTGAAGACCAGCTTAGATTAAAACATATAGGCCATCGTTACTTATCCACTGATAAGCCTTTACATTCTGGATAGGCAGACACAGTTGTCTACCAGACATTCTTTGGTTTTTTATTTAATATCCTTCAGCAATTCCCTAAGGAGATTGGAGATGCAAGAGCTGAAATATGCTCTTTCCTTTCAGTGTTATCTAATTTCTGGAGTGCTTCATTTGGGCTCAAGATAATGCTGGTAGGCTGTCTTTGAATTGCAGCTCTGGGAATGTCCAGTGCTAATGCTTTTCTCCATGAGTAATTCCTCCACTCTCAGGATCCTGCTAGGGAGTTTCTGAATTATCACTCAACATTACAAACGTAACGATCACTTATTCAGGCACTGCCATGTAGACATGCCCAAATACTCAGTGGCACTTTCACCTGGGTTCCTACTACATTTTTCTTGCAAAAGTGGTGACTGTAAAGCACTCCAGGGGGTTGTTGTGTAGTATATTGTGGATGACCACCCCAAGGTACAAGAGCTTCCTCTGTTTTAACAAGTCTGGCTTCATATTCAGGAGGATTTGTGTGGTATAAAGGACCATTGTCTTCTGACATGCCATCATTTGGATTACCCCAGACATCTCCATCCCATTCTTCAGGGGATACTATCAGCTTCTTGATTTGTACGATGTCAGGGCAGGAGAGAGACTGCATAAGCATTACCTTGACCCCCTTCTCCCAAATTCTTTACCTTTTCTTTTTTCTTCTACAACTGTTTCTGCAGTCACTTGATTTTTGAAGACAGTAACAGCTCAGTTGCCTTCCTATTTTCTCTAGGTCCTGCTCCTTTCTAGTTCTAGTCTCCCTTTCTTTACCTGCATTTTCTAAACAGGTGCACACCACTTTACAAATAACTACCATTCTCTTTTCTATCTTTTTTTGTGGCTCACACCTGTCTTTATGTACTCTTCAACTGCTTCTCGATTAAGCCATTATAATGAACCCATTCTTCTGAGAATTTAGGTCTCGGGTTCACTCCATGCTTCCAGAAATAATCACAGTATCACAGTATCACAGTATTACCAAGGTCGGAAGAGACCTCATAGATCATCAAGTCCAACCTGTTACCACAGAGCTCAAGGCTAGACCATGGCACCAAATGCCATGTCCAATCCTGCCTTGAACAGCTCTAGGGATGGCGACTCCACCACCTCCCTGGGCAGGCCATTCCAGTGGCCAATGACTCTCTCAGTGAAGAACTTTCTCCTCACCTCAAGCCTAAATTTCCCCTGCCGCAGCTTGAGGCTGTGTCCTCTTGTTCTGGTGCTGGCTGCCTGAGAGAAGAGAGCAACCTCCTCCTGGCCACAACCACCCCTCAGGTAGTTGTAGACAGCAATAAGGTCTCAGTGATGCTACAGCAATCAGTGATGCTACCTACCATCCTGGTGACTATACTAGTTTCATAGAATCATTAGGGACTCCTAATGGAAGGGACTCCGAAAGATCATCTAGTCCAATCCCNTCAGCCTTTTTGTAGGCTTTTTGTAGTTGTTGTGAGTGGATTTATACACTTCAGTCACAAGAGAGAAGTAACAATATAATTATTGATATGTAAACCAGCAATTCATATATTGACTAGAGCAGTTTGAACAGAAAAGTGGCTTTTATTAAGGTGCATTAGATGGTTTATTGCCAGGAGACCAGGGCAGACATAGCTGTCAGGAGACTCTCCCATTTAAAAGGATTATATGTACAGTTAGTCTTAAATATATCCTTAATGAAACTGGACAGAGTTTGCAGCTATTAATCACTTAGTGAAGATCTGTTGTGGCAAAGAATTTCTCAACCTTGAGGAATCTTCTCGATAGGGGTCCCTATCCAAGGCAAGTTCCTGCTGTGCAGTCAACTGTCATTCAGGAGAACACAAAGGGCTCTTGGGCTTTACACTACTGATGGAGGTAAGATGACTGACTCGTAGTCAAAGCTACATACCAAACAGGTTATTGCTCAAGTTAGCCCTTAGCTGTTGCACTATGTTATACCAATATTGTACTATTCTATTTTCCCCCTGAATCCGTATTGAGCAGGATATAATCAACTTATCTAGGGACTTCATTACTTCATCAGAGAACGGGAAGATAAGGGACATGTTGTTGTGATAGTGCAAGGCAAGACAGCTAAGGGCTACTTTACACAAGAAGCATCCCCACCTCCTGTTGCCTGTGTGACACTGAAGACTACAGGAGCCTCTCTGCAAAACGGAAAAGTGAGAAGAAACAGGTGTTCAGTCTACTGTAGTCAAAACTGCAGCTGCTGCACAGCTCCTCACATTTCTGTGCCTTCAGCTGAGCTCTTCCTGGTAGCAAGAACCAGATGCCTACATGGTTCCTACTGTCTCCTTTCCCATGGCTGCTTTTTAGGGTGATTCAAGATAACCATGATATGCAGGCTTTCCTGCAGCTTTCTCGCAGCCCAGGGAAAGCCTGTCACTGGGCTGTCCCTACTCAGAAGTACCTGTGCCCCAAGCTCACTGGCAGCATGGAAAGGTGGGCAATACTGTGCTACAGGAAAGGCTGGTAGATCAGTGTCGATGGGACAAGCTTGCCTTAGTCACCCTTCAGCCCCTTGATGTCTTGATGCGGTATTTCTCCATACTCCAAGCTTATGAAACAAGATCAACCCAGGACAAGAGGACTTCCACTGCTTGTGAAACTGTTGCTGTAGCAAAATTCATGATTATAGATACAGGCGGGGAAGAGCTATTTTTTATCCCCAACCTGGGTTTTCATTAAAAATGCCTGGTTTCTCACAAAAAGAGATTTTTAGAAGTATCTCATTGATACCTTTGAACAAATGATGTGGGAGAAAAGGATGCCTTTTTTGTTTCTTTGTTTAAATTTGCTAGCACAGAAATCACCTAGAAGATCATTGTGACTTTTTTGGATTTAACCTCATTTTTTTTCTCCTTTCTTCTAGGAGGGAAGAGAAAATGTAAGTATTTATAAAGAAAAAAAGTTTTCTAATTTACTTGGACTTCATAGTAAGAGGAGCAGAACACGGTTTTTGCTTGCTTCTGAGCAGATACTTTCGCAGGAAGACCTCTCAAATATGAATAGAATCAAATGTGAATAGCTATCAAATACGAATAGAATCAGAGCAGCACAGGGATTTTCAGAGTTAGTTTCTCTCTCCCTGCTGCCTGTGCTTCAAGCTCTTTTTGGAGTACTGCTATGGAAATTAAATTCTGGGGTTGATTCTCCTTTTGCTTGCTGTTGTGTGAAGTTGACGAATTTGTTCAGGATTCAGCACAGCTACACCACACAAACTAATGCTGTCCACATTGCTCTGGAGACACTTGTGGGCTTGTGTTGGCTTTAACCTTCCACATGGTCTGTGGGTGCAAGTACTAGCCTAGTTATGCAACTCCTGTTTCCATTCCTTCAGACTTCCCCTCTGCTCCTTGTCAGAAATAATGTATTTTAGCTCTCACTCCATTACCTTCCACCCACTTTGGAATCCTGAGTGCTATAAATCAGAGCCTTTTTAAAAGAGGGATCTTTGCTTTTCCCTATAGGGTTACATATTTTTCAGAGGAAGCAAAACTCAAACCCCGTTAACAACTGCACTGAAGCACACTGAGCAGATGCTATGAGGCTTCTTTGCTATCCAATTGTAATTATCTGCAAGGGAAAGGAAGTTTTTAAATGCTGGGAAATGTGCTGTGTCAGACTGGTGCAACTTCACATCATTTAGCGTTCATTTATGCCTTCATGAAGTACCATTTATTCCAGATTATTTTGCAGCTGTATTTACAACAAGCTTAGGCAACTTGTTAAAGATCTGAGAAATCAGAATTTTGTCCCCACTCTCAAACTGGTCTTTCATAACTTTAAATTTTTCTTGTAGTGTTTTGTCTTTAATTTTCCTCCTTTGTTTTAGGTGGAACTTTGCATAACTGTTTCAAGTTGTATCTTAAAGTGAGGCGTGGCCATGAGAAGGAACAAAAAAATCAGTTTTCAGTGTAACAGATCCAGTTTTATTTTGGGTAGTTTGTGATTGTGCTGCCTGCAGGCGAGGGATCAGCAAAGGCTGGTGAGAGCCACCCTGACAAACCTGGTCACTGCTCTTTTCTACCCATGTAATCTGATCCAATCACCACTTAAAACTACACTCTTTGTCTTCCCACCGGCGTATTGTAAGTTTTTGATAGATGTAGCTGTGGAAAACAGGTTCTCATGGTCTGTCCTGCTCTGACCAGGTGAGTAGCATTGTCTGTGATTAAAGTGGCCTGATGGTCTACATTAGAGCACATTGCTTCAATTTTTTTATTCTTTCAGTTTGCCAAATGGTGCCTGAAAGGATTGGAATTGTCTAGGAGAGATGTCTGAACCTAGACAGACTCAGGCTAATTTACAGGGAGAAAATTACACTGTAGACTTTCAATTAAATTAGATCACAAGGAAATGCAACACATAGTCCACACTTGGATTTAAAAAAAACAAGAAAATGCTTGTGATTGCTTTGGTGAAAGACTCTCAGAACACTGGTCAGAGGACATGCTGGATACTTAGCAAGAGGCAAAGAAAACAGTATTTTACCTTGCTTACACCATCACCATCCTTTTGGTGAGGAAGGCTGCAGCCTCTTACTTCCAACCTCCTCACCTCCATCCTATGCCTTACCCACTGGTTTAGCCCCGCTCCCTAACCCTGCCACACCAGTTGTCTCTGGCTGTAAAGAAAGTATCTCATTAAATTCTTCCAATGCCTTTTGGATATAAATAGGGGCTGGTAGTGGAAGGAACTTTGACTTGTGTCCTAGGGGAGAGGTATTCTCACTTACACGTCTTTCAGGTCTTTTAATGGAATCTGCAAAGGTGGCCTGGTTCTACTACAACCTGCTATGGAACAGTCTTGCTCACTGCACACGAGCAGGGTGTATTTTTATCTCCCAAGGTGCCTGGACTGAGAAGAATAAATTAGCCTCAACGTGACTCCCATTCGATTCCTGTTGCAAAACCCAGTGAGTCCTCATTCCCTCAAAGAGCCATAAGCTTCGTTATGGAGCTGGGCCTTTGCCAACACACTGCACAGTTAAATGAAAACTGTCCTTGTTATTAATTTGATATTTTTCTATTACATGTCCTTACATAACTGATCTTTCACCCAGTGGCCACAGATGCAAAGCTGTTGAGAGGAAGGCAGACAATTGAAAAACTCAGAGGGAACATTGCACAGGGCAGATGCAATCTCCAGTGATTTAATTTCCTCTCCAAACTTGTACCTCCATGAGTGCTGGCAACACAAGGTTTTGGCAAGGGCATTTCTTACTCATTGGATCACAGAATCATTGAGGTTGGGAAAAAACCTTCAAGATCATTGAGTTCAACCATTAACCAGACTCTACCAAGCCCACCATTAAAACATGTCCCTAAGCTCCATATCTACACGACTTTTAAACACGGTCAGGGATGGCAATTCAACTACATCTCAGGGAAGCCAGTACAGTGCCTGATGTCCCTTTCAATAATGAAGGTTGTCCTCAGGTCTAACCTGACCTTTCACTAGCAGAACTTGAGGCCATTTTCTCTTGTCCTGTTGCTTGTTACACGTGAGAATGCCCCGGCAGGGGTTGTTGAACCGTCGTTCGCGGGTCTGGGACCGCGGACCAAGAGGGTGGCGGCGCCCCGCGGGAGATGCCCAGCCTGGCCCCGCCCGCGCACCCTCACCGCCCGCCCTCGGGCAGCGGCAGCCCCGCCCCATGGAGGGGGCCCAATGGGTGCGGGGCTCATTTGCATATTTGCATATTGGCGGGGACATAAGGGCGCGGGCGGGAGTTGTGGGGCCGGGACTTATCCCAGGGCGAGTATTTGCCGTAGTGTCATCGGTTGTTGCGCGCTTCTGCAGTAACTTGTAGGTTTTTTCCAAAAACTTTCCAAGAAAAGTTTGTTTTTGTGTCGCTGATTCGTGATGAGCGGGAGGGCGCGTCTTCTGGCAGCCTGGCTGTGCCTGGGCTGGGTGGCGGCTCTCGGAGCGGCCTCCGCCGATGGTGAGTCCCGCACCGGAGCTGGGGGAGGCGCCAGCAGGATCTGGCGCGGGGGGTGGGGTGGAGGTGAGCAGGGGAAGTGTACCCGGCATGGCGGGGAAGGCGAGCTAGCAGCTCTCCTTTGCGGAGCTCTCTCGGTGTGTTGGGGCACCTCAGCAGCGCGATGCGAACTCGGAGGGGTTGGAGAGCGGTGCTGCGAGGGTCGACTTGCGTTCTCTTGGGCGCACCTGGAGCCGGTTCCCTGCCCGGCTGATGGCATGGGCGGCGGCGTTTGGGAAGCTCTTTCCCCAGGAGCGAAGAGGCTTTCAGCAGTCCTTTCCACAGCGGTGGCGCCCTCGGGTCTCAGCTGCACCCCAGTTTCCTACGAATCTTGCTCCTCTGGACTGTCTGAGGCAAAGCAGCGTCATCAGTGTCCTGATAACGTGTTTGGGTTGTAGCGAACGCCTTTGACGCAGCAGAATCCGCTACGGGCAGACCGAGCAGAGGGACATAGCCTTACAGTGAGAATACACGATGTGACAGTGCTTTCCTTACACCTGTTGCACTATTTGCACTTGTGCAGACGCACCCTCCGGGCTGGAGGAAGTGGAACATATACCAGTGTTGATTACTAGGTGTTTGCTAATGTTGTGTCGATTAATCACAACATTATTGCAGCTTTAATGAGCACAGACTGGTTCTAGGGGAGCACTGGTCCTCAAACATATGTTAACAGCACCCTGCCAGTGTCTTACTTTCTTACATTAATTCGTGATGCATAACGTCTATCTTCAAAGTCCACAGATTTAGAAGAAAATCCAACTGTAGCTCTCCGAAGTGCAATATGCTGGCTTTTTTTCCCCTTCAGATGCCTTTGTTATTTCCTTTGTGTACAAGGAATTTGAAAGGAAGTATTCAAAAGTATGGGGTGCTAGGGCACAGCCAAAGGAATGCACTCTCACTTTGAATTCAGTCTTGTGCCATCTGAGGCTATCAGAAGCAGTTTGCACAGCAGTATCCAAGGTCCATGCAGTAACTATCTTTCCAGAGCAAGCTTTCATCCCTGTAGGAATTAATATCCCACAGAATTACTAATCATTACATTATTTCTCCTTAGGAACAGGTTATTTGAGAACAGGTTGTGCAATCATCCTAAAGCTATCCAAGCCTTCAGTCCCACATAATTTCTCGTATGCCACAGCAGAAGGATGTTTTGAAACCACTGGTACTGCATGATCCAGACCTCTGCTAATCCAAAGTATGTAATAAACAACCTAGAAAAAGAGACTCTCAGTTAGGTAACATTGATGTTCCAGAAGAAGATTAAAAAAAATTACAAGATAGACATTCTGATATGTTTTTACCAGAGTAAATCCATAGTCAGGGATTACAAGTGTTTTACATAGTTGTCTGATATGAGCTACTGGGTTTTGATGTGGCTGTGTTTGGAGTGGACCTACCAGGGCAGGTGTGCCATGGTCTTTCCAGAAACCATGCATTTCTGGATTAGATGCAGAAGTTAGGCTGCCAGGCATTGAAAGTGTGCTAGAGAATAGCATGAGCTCTAGTGCTCTCAGAAGTTTGCTGGAGTCTCTTCTGTGCAGGGAATACTTGCATGGTATTGCTTTCTCATGCATCCTTCCTTCATGTTACTGTGAAGGTTGACCGTGGTTGCATTTTGGTTTCTTGAGTTAATTCTGGACATCCCAAATGCACCAATGGATATCAACAGCTCTGCTGGATCAGGTTAGAAGTCTCCCATTTGTAGTTTAGTAAGGATGTCTTTGACAGAGAGGGCATTGGAGGGGGACAAGCACCCATGAGCACAGTGTGAAAACACCAGTTTGCCCTCATTTTATCAGTTGCAGATCTTTAGCTGGAAGGCCCCTGCTCAGCATCTGAACTTGGGGCCAGGTGCCTTTCAGAGCCATTGGTTTTTACTTTGGCTCTGCCCGGAAAGTGAAGAAAGAATGTACTTTCAGAGCACTGCCATTAAGGAAGCCATAAACAAATTTGAAATCATAATTTCTTTACAGCAAAGTGATGTAATAACTGACTTATGTTGTAGACTTCATGGGATTGCAACATACAATAGTCTACTTTCAGTTTATAGTGCAGATTAAATTACATGATAATTTATATGATATAGCCCCTTTATTACAGCTTCATAGCAAATTCAAGAATTTGGGATGACAGTTTGATGGATGATCCAAATGTTTGTTATCAGCTGAGTAAATATTTCTTCCACTTAAATCCTGCTAGTAGTTTAATTGCTTGATATTGCATGCAGAGGTTTGTTGCTGTGCATGACTATGTGGGCTTGAATTACACAGTCTAATAGTGCGATTTCTAATGATCTTTGCACCTAGCTAATAGTATTTCCATTTCTGTGCAAACAACATGAGAAAGTTGCTGTTTATCAAATACTTCCTTTTTAAAATGATAGTCAAGGTGCACTGATTCTGGCAAATGCATTATTACTGTATTTGGCATCCTGTATCTGATGCAGGCAGCTTAACTTCTGCTTGATATTCCAGATGCTGTTACTTCCTCGAAACTCACATTCTCCACCCAGCTGACCAGTGATAAACAGTGTTGCTTATCAAAATCACTTGCCAGTCTGACTTGGGCTTCCCACGAAGAAAACTTGAAGCTGAAATCTCTTGTTTAGTGTGTAAGCTTGTACTGGCACTATGCCAGAATGCTTAAAGTCAGTGGGTTGCTCTCAGAATCAATAGGAGTCCTTACCTGACTGGAGGTTCACAAATTGTCAGTCCCAATTGTCACAAGGTTCAAACAGGTACATGAAACTACTGACTCTTCACAGCTTTTAAGCTTCTTTTTGCAATTTTTGTGAGTTCTACAATATTCTTTTTACCTTGACATGTGGAACAGATATTTGTTTTAAATATGAAAACTGACATTGTGTAAGTGGAGGTGTAACGCAAACATTTAAGTTTGCAAAATGTAAGAAAATTTTGGCAACATAGGCTGTTAAAAAAACTAGCTCGGATCTCGAATTAGTGGCTGAATTTTTAATTCAGCTTCCTTTTCCTCTTCCTTAAATAATCCCTTTTTAAGTAACCTAGTTAAGTACAAGCACATAGCAGCATCCAGAGAACTTATCTTGTAAGAAGGGCTTGTGTTTGCAACTGTGTGCCTCAAAGTTTTTGCAATGTAGAGCATGAACCTTTATTCCTCTGCTGGGAAAGTGTGAGTTTGGTTTTTTTTTGGCAGTATTTGTTTTTAGCAAAAGCATGTTTTTAAATTTGTCTAAGTGGTTTTACTCTGGTCTGCTTCTCTTCAAGGCCATGTGTGTTTGCAAATGGAGATTTCATTATCTCAGCATGGATGCACATAAATGTCTTCAATTTTTATGTATACCTTGTGTAAAACAAGGTGCAAATTCAGGTAAATTTCTATCCATGTTTCAGAAACATGCTGAAGACTTCCCAGTTCTGGTTTTTCCATGGTTTAATCTGAGCTGAAACACATCAACTAACCAGTGGCGAGTGTCTCTGCATTTATTTGGCTTTGTGTAAGGCTATGAGAATGAGACCAAACTGTTTGACTAGTGCAGCTGGTACATGAATCAAGAAGACTCCTCAGTTTAAATCTATGAGGAAAAAGTCTGTGGCAAAGGTTTATGCATGACAAAGTTTGGTTCCAAGTAATTTTTAAAATAGGCTAATGTACTGTAAGGCACAAAAGCAGAAGTAGGAAATGGTGGTTCTTGGAAAGTACATGCTTTGTAGCTTTTCTGCAGCAGTTTTAAGTCATGATGTGTATAGAAGCCCATAATGGGGAATGTGTATGTACTGTTATGTACATCTGGATTACATTTTTTTTAATTAGGCTGCAGAAGATGGAAGGTGAGGGGATACTGTAGCATCTGTGCACCACAACATGAGGTGCAAACAAGTTGTCTTATGCTGTGAGCTGTAGAGTTTGCAAAGCCTAGCTCAGGCAGATTTTGAGGATAGATTCTTAATGAGCACATTAAGAAGTCTGTAACAAACCTCACCATGCATATTCCCTTCATCCAGGACTTCATGGGAACTGAGCATAACGTGGACATGAGACAGTGTGGCACTGTGAGCGTTCAGTGCTCAGAGTGCTAACAATACTTTCTTGTAATTCCTCATACAACATACTCATATGTGAGCAGAGTGGCCTTCCACCCTTTCCCTAACTAATGGGAACTTCCATCTTGGTGGCCACATCTCAGTTCTCCTGTATCTTTAAGTCCCACACAAAGATTTTGAGCTGAAATACACAAATATACGTGAATCACTTTACACACCTTCAGTGGCAGGTGCTACCATGCAGCAACCTTTAAGTTGACTGCCCATTTCTAAGTATGCCTTTAGGTATGGTGGACCTGAAACTGTAAATTTAGCTGAATTCAAACTTATTTCCAAAAGACATGTGGGCTGAACTTACAGGCAAAATTGTAGCATGTGTTTGTAGTTGAAAATGCTACAAGATGGGATAGCAATTAATTCTAGCTTTTGGATGCTTATCAGATATCATTTCCTGTCTGTATTACATCTAAGTAGGAAAGGAAGCACTATTAACTAGTGAGAAGGTGGGCTATTCTTGTTTGCTTTCCTGTGCTGCGCAGGAACACAAATAATTGAAAGGCCTTTCATTGTGTAGCTTACAGTTGCAAAGCTGTTCTTGGTCCTTTTGGGAGTTTACTGATTTGAGTACTGGGTGAAAACTTATAGCTGATATGTAACCAATTAGCTTTTGACTTTTCTGGATGAAAAGTAAATACTGCAAGTCTAAAATTTTGTTTTGGAAAGGGGTTTTATTCTCTTATGGGCTGGTGAGACAATGCCGCAGGTTTTACTTTCAGTGAAGTCTTATTCACCATTAAGTGAATAGAATCATAGAATAGAATCATAGAGTCATTAAGGATCGGAAGGGACCTCGAAAGATCATCTAGTACAATCCCCCTGCAACAGCAGGATTGCCTAGACCATGTCACACAGGAATACATCCAGGTAGGTCTTAAATGTCTCCAGTGAAGGAGACTCCACAACCTCCCTGGGCAGCCTGTTCCAGTGCTCCATCACCCTCACTGTGAAAATACCTTTACTGGTTTGGAAAAATGCGTTTTTCATTTGCTGTAGGGGGAAGGAGGCAGGAAGGGGACCCTTGGTGTGGTCATCCCATATTAGCTAGCCAGCCTGTTGCAGTTAAGTTCAAAACCTAATGCAGAGCACTGCCTCTGTGCAATACGTGGTTTCCATTACTTTCCTGCATGTACTGGGCTTTTGGCAGGTGGCAAGTCTTGATGAACTTAGGCAATGTTAAGCTGTTGATTGCAGATGAAGGCAGTATCTGAGGATTGTACATGAGCATTTGTAGCAATTTTATGAGCTGCTTTTACACCTCAAACAAGCGATTAGATGCTTCCTTCTGTGGCCTAAGAACAGCAGGACCTCATAGACTTTATACAGCTACCTGAAGGCTGAATGAGGTCAAATGTAAATCAGTGCCCTGCTGAGTGTGGTAGCTTCCATGAGAACATTAGAAAAATGAAGGTTTTGAAAACACTTAATACTTTAGTTTTTACTGGCTCTGAGCAATGCAGCACAACGCCATGGTGAGATGCAGATCTACTGTCTTTCATGGAAAACCTCTTCTGCGGTGTGGAAAAAAAAAGAGTAGAAATCTGTTCTGCAAGTCTGACATGAGGTCTTGCTGAGTCTCCATCCATTCCCTATGGTGACTTCATCAGTGTGGTAAGGAGTTTGTAAAAGCTTAGTGGTCATGATGCCAGGAGATGCAGAACTGAGCAGGGCAGAGTGGCAAGAGCTCAGCTGCACTTGGAAAACATGCAGTCAATACTTGACAAACCTGTGTTTAGGAAACAGGGCCCTGCTTTCAAAAAGCACTGGAGTTTAAGTTCACGGTTAATTACAGTCTGTGCCAAATATAGAGCTATGTAAGTGTTGAATCAGGTGTTAAAAGAGGAGGCATTTAATTTTCTTCCCAGACAGAGGAATTAGTGAGCATGGAGCCTCAAGTCTCTTTGCTGCCTTGGTAGGACCAAGAGAAAAACTTACTCTGAAGCTCTGAAATTCTTTAAGTGGCCTTTTCAGTACCTGGTCTCCACTCAACTCTCCCTGCACTCTCACCCCTTCCACACCTTGCCAATTAAGAATAGCTTCAGACAGAGCAACACTCTTTTCCTGTGGTCTTCATTACCTTAAGGTCTGAAAATTTGGCTTCTGCTTTGATAGTTGAGTTTCCTCAATGAGTGTCTGATCTCCCAACGTGCTGCTTTTCTGTGTTGGTAAGAAGTTAAAACTAGTGTTTTGTGAAATGGTGGTGGTTTTGCAACTCTTGTTTGTGATGTGCTGGAAGTACTGGATGCTGTAAAGGTCCTTGTTAGATGGTGATCACTGGTGAAGCGATGCGGAAGATGCATCGCTAAAATATGTAGTAGTGGAGTAGGAAGTGGGTGCTTTTCTGTGTTTATGGTCTATGACTAAGGTGGGCAGTTTCCTGTATTGCTGTCTTAAAGCACAGGCTTTCTGTTATTAACGTAATGAGGAAACTACTGAATCCAGAAAGGAATTCCTACCTCTATGACAACCAGCCAGATTCTCTGCTCTAGCAGGACCTTGCAGGGGGCAATTTTCAGCCTTTGATTTTCTTTTTACACGACTCCTGTGGTGCAAACAGAGCACTGTAGAAAATGAAAAGCATGTCTCATGTTCTGAGTATTCTTAGTGTCTTTGACATCGTATCCATGACTACTTCACGGTTTTTCTTAATAATCTTGGAACACTCCTGTATGTTTCTTGTGCTCTTGCATAGCAGAAACTGAGACCAGTTTCGAGGGAATTGAGAGCAAGTTTTCCTTACGGACACCTGCAGAGCCTGATGAGGATGTCTGCTACCTGGTTCCTGGGCAGGTGGACAGCTTGGCACATTGCAACTTTAACCATACCAGTAAAACCTTTGTGGTGATCCATGGATGGACGGTAAGGAAGGGGAGTAATATCCCTTTTAGCCATACTCCTGATGAACTGTGCTAGATAGGTCATCTGAGGGGGTGCATGCATCAGAGGAAAATATTAAGATTTCTTCTTTTCAAATTGAAAAACCCTAACAGGTGACAGGAATGTATGAAAGTTGGGTCCCAAAGCTGGTGGATGCTCTGTACAAGCGGGAACCTGATTCAAACGTCATTGTGGTGGACTGGTTAGTTCGAGCTCAGCAGCACTACCCTGTGTCAGCTGCATACACTAAGCTGGTGGGAAAGGATGTTGCTATGTTTATTGACTGGATGGAGGTAAGATGTGTAGTGACATGTCTCATTATACATAATGTCCTGGAGGAAAAAAGGTCAATAATGCAGCTGTGTTAATCATCTCCTGTGTGGTAGGCAGAAATAAGCTATTGCAGATGGTACTTTTGCTGAACTGGTAAAGCTCCAGTTTCAATTTAATAGTTGTCTTTTACATAAAGATGCCTTTTAATAGTGCAGTGATTTTACCTCATGGCATGTGGAGCCTTTCATGTCCACAACATTTCTGAGGACTTTGTAAGAGATTGCCTTGAAAAGCAGATTCCTATATATCATAGAGTAGCCAGCCCTTGAGAAACAGATGTTTACCTTGCCTTGCCTTTGGGAAGTGTTTAGGAGGTTCAGAAACCTTTGATATAATATATGGCCCTGAATTCTGTCCTTTAGTCTGCATTTCTCTGTGCTTAGATTTTTGCCTTAACTCGAGCAATGTAAAAAAACACAGAATTATGTTAATTCTATTTAGTGTTTCTTCCGTACATTATGGATCAAAGAGAAATCTCAGTGTTTACAAAGCATTTCCCCTTGTCTTCTGATGCTTTCTCATTTGTTTTCAAACAATTTCTTCCACAGGAGCAATTCAATTATCCTCTCAACAATGTCCACTTGCTGGGGTACAGTCTAGGTGCTCATGCTGCTGGGGTTGCGGGCAGCCTGACCAAGAAGAAGGTGAACAGAATAACTGGTAAGAAAACTTGTGGTTGCAGGATGTCTTGCTTCTTCCAGGCTGAGTAAGCAGGGATTTATCAGCTATAACAAGAGACTAACTGGGGAGAATGTGATTGAAACTGACTGGGAGAAGGTCATGGAGTCTCTTGCAGTCTGAGAACTTCAGCTAATTGTCTTAATTCTCTCCCTTGGAGCTGGTGAAAGATGCTCAAAAAGAGCAGTGGGTAGATCCTCCTGCAGTGGGGTTAGCACCTTCTGTTATATATAATTTGACCCAAAACAGGTTATTGTTAACCAATTACAATTTATTAAATAGGAACAAGCAAACAGCGCTTCAGGGTTCCTCGGGGTAGCGCTGGGTGCAAGACGGGGGTTTAAACACTGTCCTTCCTGTACTCCTGCACACCAAAAATGGCTCAAGTCCCCTCTTTCATACCCCATGCATGGTCCGTCATTGGTCAATTAGAAAAACAACCCTGGCTCCTCACTGGGCTAGGTGTCCTTTTTGGAAAGAAGCCGGCACATCATTGGACACTTCTTAATGAACTCGGGCTTTTCATTGTTGTTATGGTCCTTTCTGTTGTAGCATGGTCTCTTCAGGTGTCTTAGAAGATGCCTCGAGCGTGAGGGTCCTTTGGTCTCCTTAGGTGTCTGGGAAGACGCTTTTCCAAAGTGGCGTAGCAAAGAGGATTTAATAGTAATGATACAACAACACTAAGAACAAAGTACATGAATCACCGAAATACATATAACACTGCCCAGCCCTTTGCCACATGGTGCTATGGATGCAATAAACTTTTATATGGGCTCAAAGGGAGATTGGACAGATGCTCAGAAGAGATCCACTGTGGGCTACTAAAAAAATTAATCCTAACAGGCCCAAGTAATATTCTAGCCAGAAAATAATGTTGGGAGGTTTTTTAAGGGAGGGGACATGAGTATATGTAAGATTGCTTTGTTTCTGTACATGCCTAGATGTCTGATCAGTCTGATTTATTTTTCTTTTTTGGTTGGTTAGTTTTGTTTTTTTTGGAAGCTGAGAATTGTGTGAGACAAGGCAGAAGTTGTGGCTATGCTGGGACTGGTTTACAGCCTTGCACCTGGACAGCTGAGACCCTAGCTCTTATCTCAGGGACAAAAGAAATGCCAACATCAGCAAATGAGGCTAGACAAAATCACTCATCTGTGGTGTCTTTGAGAGAGTTTGGAAGTGGCATTCACATGACAGCCTGGCTTCTTTCCTCCTGACACCTTAGTTATTTCACCTGCTCTTTGCTGTGATTCCAGTTCTGCAGGCGTGTTGAGGTTGGGCTAGGCAGTGGTTGGAAGCAGGAAAGGCCAACTTCTGAGAGGCGGAACATTAAAATCAGGATGCCAAAGCAATGGTCCCTCTGCCCTTCCTTATTCTCATCAGCTTTGTTGTTTTCACTGATGCTGATAAATCACTTATACCAGTAGTCCTCTGTGATGCCCCCATGGGCTCCCCTCAGGGCTTAGGATGAATATTTTTCCCTGTGAAAGCAGCATCACCACCTGAGTACAGAGAATGATTTGGTCCCTAAAGCCCTCACAGTGAGGGCAGAGGCAGTAGCCCATATTGGGTGATAGACTGGTAAACAGAGGTGGACAACTCAGGTACCTAAGGGACGTGTCTCAAGTAATTTTCTGTGTAGTACTTGTTCACTTGGTTCTTGGTATTTGTGGTGTTGATAGTTTACCACAGTAATACCTTTCCCCTTAGCTCTCATTTGCTTCCCATTTCTTCCCTTAGCAGTGAGTTATCAGCAAGACATTTTCCACACTTCTGACACTTCAGAGGGAAATATTACAAGTCTTGATAAGAGAGGAAGACGCGGAGAAAATACATACACTAGCTTGTTTCTTCCATCCACTGGAAATGCTATAGCTTTGAGGAAGCTATCTGGACTGCTTTACATATGTTTACATGCGTCTTATTGAATTCTGATTGCATTTCATGAGTGTATTTGATTCTCGTCCAAGTATGAGTGCTAATCAAATTAACCCACTTTTAATATCAGCGGTGACACTGAAACTGTATGAAGTACTCTAGCTCCATTTGGTAGCTGAAATTGGCATTTATGTACTGTCTTTGGCAGATAAATTCTGTTTTTCTTTGTGATTTGACTCATAAAGGACTGGATCCAGCTGGTCCTACCTTTGAGTATGCTGATGCTCTCACCCGTCTCTCCCCTGATGATGCTGACTTTGTGGATGTCTTACACACCTACACCCGAGGCTCTCCAGACCGCAGCATTGGGATCCAGAAGCCTGTTGGACACATTGATATTTATCCTAATGGTGGAGGCTTCCAGCCAGGTTGCAACTTGGGTGAAGCACTCCGTCTGATTGCTGAAAAGGGCTTTGGAGGTGAGGCTGCATTGAAACACACAGTGTAACCTCGAGAGGTTTTCAGCATCCTGCAGGTTTTCTGCAAGCAAAGATCTCTTTGGGAGGCATGGGAACTTGTTCTTCTAAGTGCTGGAGTCCAGCTCTGGCATAGTGGATTGTGCCTGTTGACAGCATTGCCTGGGGACTTGCATCATTAAATACAAGTGTGTGTAGACATTAAGTTCTTTTGTCTTTTAAAGATGTGGATCAGCTGGTGAAATGCTCCCATGAACGGTCCATCCACCTCTTCATTGATTCCCTCCTCTATGAAGAAAAGCCCAGCATGGCTTATCGTTGCAACACAAAGGAGGCTTTTGAGAAAGGTCTCTGTCTGAGCTGCAGGAAGAACCGTTGCAACAATTTGGGTTACAAGGTCAACAGAGTGAGAACCAAGAGAAACACCAAAATGTACTTAAAGACTCGTGCCCAGATGCCCTATAAAGGTAGGTCCTGCACGCCTACTTCGAACAAAACTGCTTGTATTGCTCAGTAGACTGTCACAGTGGGTGCATGCTGCACATGATAGTAGTGCCTGTGCCCACTATCGCAGTGCATTGGTGCCTGTGATGAGCAGGGCTGAAGCTTGCCCGCAGCTTGCAACTGAGCATGAGCAAAGTTCAGTGTCATCTTAGTCAAGTAGCTGATGTGGGGGTTAGAATACCAGAAGGGGGCAACTTAGAAGCTTCTAGGCATTGAAATTAAAGTGTTTTACTCAGTTATTGCAGGTGACCCTGCCACAGAGACTTCCAACCTTTTTTAATGTTTGCGTTCAAATGACTTTCTCTTCTTCTAGAGTAGTAGGCAGATCTCAGCCTGATGAGAAAGTTCTTCAGAGACATGCAACCACCAGCCTTGTGCCTTTCAGCACCAGCTGCTGTTAAAATGCAGCACTTCTTCATTCCTATTGCTACAGCTGTAGGTCTGAGAAGGATGGCGCCAGAAAGAGCTGGAAGGCGTTCAGCTAGGGAGATAGCAGTGGATTTTACAGTTTTGTTTCCCCCCTCCACCAAGCTTTGACTGTACCTATGGTATGTTCTTTGTGTGCATTGTGTGATGGACCAGCGATCAGAGGGCACATTCCTGCAGTGTTAGAACAGCTGCAAGGCTGTGTTTTGTTGGCATTTGGAGCTTAATCTGCAGTGTCAGTGGGTTGAGTTTTTTCTTTCACCAAGAGTCTTGTATGAGGAGGGCACAGCTAGTGATCTGTTTCAAGACAAGGAAGACAAGTCTTACACATTGGTAACAGCCTTGAAAGTGGTACTGTGCACTCTGGGATGATTATTTTGGCAGTGAACTTATACAGTTCTTCCAATTAAGCTGCTTTTAAGTGTTTTTTAATCATGATTTGCTTGCATTCTAATCCTTACCCCCTCATAAAGGTAGTTCTCTAGATACCTGCAGGAAACAAAACTTGTCAGTATAGTGATGTTGGCATACTCCAATTTAGGATTTGAGAGGTTTTAGGTGGCTCTGTCACCACTGGTCTCATTGGAAGCTGAGTTTTTCCCTAATGGCCTTTTCTTTTGTGCTCTTCCAGTCTTTCATTACCAGGTCAAGATCCATTTCTTTGGTAAGACTAATACAGCAAAGACAAACCAGCCATTTCTGATCTCTCTATATGGTACCCTACATGAGAGTGAGAACATTGCTTTCACACTGTGAGTAGCTATAGAAGCAACTGTGGTGTACTGTTGAGTTGAACACATTTTAAGTCTCAGCTTAAACTTGTTGGAGCTGCAGCTGCAGAAATCTTACAGGGACCCAGAATCTGCTGTTCCTCTTCATCAAGAGGACATATCCACTGCTGAAGCTAATGGTCTAAGCTCTACAGGAGCTGTTCTTGGTAGTATATCTGAAACATGGGTATGTGAAGTCTGACCTGTGAATCAGGATTGTTCTGCTGTAGCAAGTTTCCTTTTCAGTACCTTTATGCGATTTTCTAACTGTCTTAAAGGTACTTCTAAGCAAACTGAGGTCTGAAGACCATAGTGCAAAAGCTGAGGGGAAACATGGGTTTTGTTTTCACAGCTTTGCAAATAAGCAGAAGTCTGCTGACATCCCTGCACACAGACTGTCAGTGCTGGAAAGCACTGAACCCTGTTTTCTACTCTGAAGAACCTAATCTACTCCTGGCTGATGCTAATCTGGCTTCTCTGAGAGCCATCAGCACTGGAGAAAGCACTCTTTGCCTGTCAGTCTGTCCAGGATTTTACCAGCATTGCTGCAAGCTTTTACTTGTGCCTCTACAAAAGCTTAAGATGGTTGAGATTTTTGGTGGGAGTTTTTTTTTTTTTGACCTTATTCTGTCTGAGAACTGTGGAAAAGACTGCTTCCTTCTCTGAAGGAAAGGTCCTAGTCCTCTCTCTCTCTCTATATATATATATATATATATATTTTGATGTGCCTCTCCCTACAGGCCTGAAGTTTCTGCGAACAAGACCTACTCCTTCCTGATTTACACGGAAGTGGACATTGGTGACCTGCTTATGCTGAAGCTACAATGGGAGAAAGACACTTTCTTCAGCTGGTCAGACTGGTGGACTCCTTTTACGTTTGACATCCAGAGAGTCAGAGTGAAGTCAGGAGAAACACAGAAAAAGTAACTTGTTTTGTTATCATAGAATCATAGAATGGTTTAGGTTTGAAGAGACCTCAGAAGTCATCTAGTTCCAATTCCCCTGCCAAAGACAGGAACACCTCTCATTCCTGGTTGATTAGAGCCCCATCCAACCTGACAATGAAGATCTCCAGGGAAGAGGCACACACAGACAGTCTGGGCTATCTGTTTCAGTACCTCACTGCTTAATAGCGAGGAATGTATTCCTTAGATCTAATCTAAAGCTACCCTCTAAAGCTACCCTCTATCTTTACGCTTCAGTGAAGTCCCTCTCCAACTTTTCTGTCAGCCACCTTCAGGTACTGGAAAGCTACTACAGAGTCTTCCTGGAGCCTTCTCCAGGCTGAGCAGACCCAGTTTCCTCACTGCCTTCATAGCAGAGGTGCTTCAGCCCGCTGATCAACCTTGTGTCCCTCCTGTGGAGTTGCAGCAACAGTTCCATGTCCTTATATTAAGAACTCCACAACTGAATGCAGTACTGTAGATGAGGTCTCCCTACAGCAAAACAAGGAGAGAATCACCTCCCTTGGCTGCAGGTGACACTTCCTTTGCTACAGCTCAAGATGTGGTTGACCACTTGGGCCACACTCACACATTGCTGGCTCAAGTCCTACCAATACCCCAAGTCCTTCTCCTTGGGAGTGCTCTCAATCCATTCACTACCCAGCATGTGCCTCTGCTTGGGGTTGCCCCAAACCAGACTGATGTAGGACCCTGCAGTTGGGCTTGTTGAACCTCATGCAGTTTGCATGGGAGCAGTTCTCAAGCCTGTCAACGTCCCTCTGGATGGGCCTCCCTTACCTCCATTGTGCCAACCATAACACACTTCTTCGTGTCTTCAGCAAACTTGCTGAGGGTGCACTCACTGTCACTGTCCATATTGCTGATGACAGTGTTAAGCAGTACCAGGCTCAAAACAGACCTTTGAGGAACTCCACTCATAACCGATCTCCACTTGCACACTGAGCCATTGACCAGAAGTCTCTGAATGTGACCATCCAGTCAGTTCCTTGTCCATCAGAGCTGTCTTGTTTCTGAACACAATGCTGCTTCTGCTACGTCAGTTTTAATTGACAAGTGTTTCCTGAATCCTGGTATCTTGCAGAGTGGAACAATACACGGAAAAAAGTTACAAGCAGGTGCAGCACTGCTTGTCAGGGTGCCAGTGTCAGCTGGCTGCAGTTGTTTGCTTATATTGTGTCCATTGTCTGTAGTTTTACTCCCATGTAATTCATTTGCATATCACAGTCTCATATGCCTCAGGTTATTTACTGTATGCACGAAGGGATATCCATAAATATCCATAAACCAACATCTGATTATATTTGCAGTTTCTCTTCTGTTGATGAACATTTACATAGGGCTTCTTGCAAAGAGCTGTGCCTAGAAAGAAGTTTTTGAGGAACCCTTTCCAAAGTGTGCTAGTACAATAAATCAGGGCTTCACTATGCTGGATTTTTCTAGGAATTGAAAAAGTGAGTGGTGGGTGAAAGCTTTAAATGCACAGTTCTTGCAGGACACTGATATTCTAATGTGCACCTATTTGCAAAGTGAGCACAAATGCTTTGACCTGAATCTTTTGGAATACTCATTCACCAGACAAGATCTGTTAGCGGAAAATGGACCTAGGACTGAACGTGCGCGTCCTGTGTACAGTGCTGTGCATACGTTCCTTCTCTGGATAAACAAGGCAGTCACTTGATCAGAGAACAGTTATCAGAGCTGAACAAATAGAGGGTGGAGAAAGTACTGATAAATATAAAAGCAACTGCTCAGCTTTGCTGGAATTGACAACTTAATTTGTTTGCAGACATTTGAGAGAGTAAGGCTTTCTTCCAAGATCATTCATCTGACAAAAATATTTGCACGTGGACTTCTGTAAAAAGAGACCCAGGAGACATTTAGTTAGTGCTTCTGCTTCCTTAGCTACAAAAATAGTTTTTGCAAAGGACTGGTGAAGTTTGCTGCTGGAGTTTGAGGTCAGTGCGGAAGGCGATTACCAGTTTTTGCTGTGCAGTATTGTGCTTTGTCACAGAATTCCATTTTAAAAATAAGGAGTAAAGTAGTAGATACCAGTTTAAAGTAGTAGTGTCCCACATTCATAAAGACTGCTTCCAGACATCAGTCCTGTTCCTGTGGTTGAGTTGTCACATGTTTATTTTCTGTGTTTTCCACAGAGTAGTGTTTTGCTCACGAGATGGCATCTCACGCCTTGGTAAGGGAGAAGAGGCAGCAATATTTGTGAAATGCTTGGATCAGCCTGCCAACAAGAAGAAAGGAAGGTACTATTGGTTTTGGGTTGGGAGAAACTCAGTGGTTAGAAGTAGCTAATAAAATCTCCCAGTTTACTTGATTGCTGCTGTAGTCTCCTCAAGGCTTCAGAAGTATTGCAACTCAGTTTGCTTATGGCACCTTTTGGCAACTTAAAAAGCATTAACTTGTTGTTCTTCTAAGTATCTCCATATGTGATTGTTAGCTTGTCTGAAAAGCAAGTACAAGCCTCTCACGTTAACACCTGTTTATTCTTGTCACTGTGTGAAAGAGGTAGAGAGGATCTATGGATGAGGCAGAGGGGAGAGCACTAGTGCCTCTGAGGATGCCTTACATTTACCCTTAATTGAAGAACATCCAAACTTCTATTCTTAGTCAGTCTAGAACCTTCACTGCTCACTGGCTAGCAGCAAGTTTGGACGCTGGTCCAGAAAGTGAGCAGGAAAAGCACAATCTCTCCCTGGCACACTGCTTTCTGCTGGCAACTGTCAGGTGAGCAACTTCCTGAGAGTGAACGACTTCCTGAGACTGACATCTCTGTTTTGGATCAGAGGTTGAGTCCTTGTGTTTAATAATCCTTGGTGCAATTTAATTCTTTGATAATCTTTCTGGCCCAGAATAAACTTCAAATGTGGGTCCAGCTTTATTTGGACTTTATCCACTGAAGTTCGATCTGGAGAAGTGGTTGTATTTATTTATTAGTGCAATTGCTGTATGTGATTTGTCCACATGAGACCTTTCTACACGGTGATCTAGCTCTGCATAGAAAGGCATATGTGGTGACCTTCACTCCAGGGCAATGACCTGGGGAGGCATTGAGAGCCTTGCATCTGAAATGTGTATAATAAGCAGCAGCCAGAAAAAGTACATAAAGTACATACTCCATTTTTCTGGTTTTTTTTTAAAATATTATGTCTCAAAAATAAGCCGGAAAGGAACAAGTATATTAAATCTTCTTCACCTTATCTCTCTTGTTTTTTTTTATCCCCTGACAGTGCCAAGAAAGCTTTTAAAGAAAATTCTGCTCATGAATCTGCTTAAGTGACAAAAATGAAGATTTTCCACATGGGAAGGAGAAAAGCGTGTTCATCCATGTGGACTGGATGTTCAGAACCAAATATATAGAAGTATTTATCTGCTGCTGACTTTTTGCCTGCTATTTCTAGTTATTTTAGGAGACCTCTTGTAAAGGAAGTCTCAGCATACAAAGTTACTAACCATAAAGATACATTATCCAAATAGTTAAACCGAAAGAAACCTGCAAAACAACTTGCCAAAGGCTTGAGTGCTGGGAAGGAGTGATTTTGCTTAATCATGTTGCCTTGTTGACAAGGTTTCTTGACAACAAATCCTCTATAGAAATTTTTTAGTATTTATTGAGAAGAAGTAAATCCCTCTGTGGCTTTTTTCAGAAGTCTTTAGGAAGTGAACTGTTTTTGTGTTTTGTTTTTTTTGTTGTTTTTTTTTTTTCCTGGCTAGTTTAACTGAATTTGCAGACAGTTCAGTGTCTTCAGGGGTGTGTTTAGCAAATGTGTTTAGCAAATGAGTGGGTTTCTCATCTGAAAAAAACACCTATGTCACATGTATTATGAAAAGCTATCAGGGACTGACTTAATATGGGGATGAATTTTCTAGTGTGTGCTTATGAATGTGTTTTACTGTGGGTAGATGCCAGTGCCACTTAGCTATAGGTATGATCTGTTAAGCTATGTACCTCTGTGCAGCTTGACCTGCAATAAATAGCAGCTGGGGAAGACAGCAATACCAGTGTCCTGTGCAGACATTCAGCTTCTCATCTGTGCCTTCATTGCTTGAAAATGAAGCCATCTATCCTCCAACACTGTGGGAATAAGGAACAGCTAAGGATCTGAGCTAACAGAAACTGCAGGGAAATCGATATTATTGTTTTAAAATATTTTTTCTCACCACTTGCTTTGCATCCGTCGTGCCAGAACTGTGACAAATTTTGTGCTCTTTGACACCAAATGCCAGTCGTGCAACTAGGTGGCTGCTGTATGCGTTCTTCAGTGCAAGTGAACGCATTTAACAAGTGACGAGCATGCTCGAGCTTGCCTGTACTGTGTTGAGACTCTCACTGACCCACCTCAGTTTGTTGCTGCTGTGAAACAGTACTAGATTATAGGAGCTGCTTAGTTTTCTGACATTGGGTGGAATTAAGCAAGAAGCAGGAGCTATGACAGTTAAAAGGAGCTTGATAGTGTGATGCACAAGGATGAATGTGATGAAGAATGCTAGAATTAGACATGCTGCCATAAATAACTGTAATGAAGGAATTCTGCTGTCCCTTTTTATAGCAACAATTTTTCTAGTGCTCTGATAAGCACTTTTGGCTTTTCAGAAGATAAGCAAAATACTGGGGAGGCAGAAGGGCTTGAAGGTAGGTGCTTGAAGAAGTGTCATGTGAGCTATCGATGCTGGGTTTTTATGTAGTTTTTTCCTGCATGTGCAAGACCGTGGAGGTGGTATATTCTCCAATATCATTCCGTCTTGAAAGGAAAACCAACATGTATGCATTTGTGTGCAATTTGTTGTTGTTTCGTTGTTTTTTTCCCTAGCTGTGGCTGCTCTAGTGTTTTTGGGGATAAAATCTTAAACAGTGCAATATGTTGGCGTATTAGCAGCTCTGAAGTTTGCTCACATTGGATCTAACACTTAAATACAGCAGAGATGTGATGAGTCACAGCGGGTGGGTATTAAGCCACTGCAGTTGAGACCTCTAAAAATAAATAACGATTTATTCCCCATAGACTTCACATTTTGTTGCAGTTTTCTCTTAGGAGTTAAGTTCTTTGAACATAAGTGTCTGAACAAAAGCACAGGTGTGCTTTTAATAAGAGATCAAATGCAGACACCTGTAGAACTTGGATACAGAAAAGTAAAGGGTCTTGTACATGAGGACACATGATTTAGCTTTGGATGTAATTTATTAGCTGTAAATAAGATATTTATGTGTGTAAAGGTAGTTTGTATATATTGATAAAGTTGCTGACAGTCTCTACATTAATAGACTTGTGTTATTAATCATGTATATAGCTTTCAGATATATTGTTATCAACAAACCACTTAAGCTGCATTAATTCTTATGTGGTTAATACTTTTTTAAATAAAAAAGGAAGCCCCTCAATTTTGTACAGAATGGAAGCCTGTGGTTTTAATAAAAGTCTCAAACGGATGCTAAAGTCACTCATTTCCTTGTGCTGAAGCAATCTGCTACATATGTTTTATGTGAAGGCTGCAGCCTCTTCTTGGGATTCTGGGATAAAAATAATGGGGTAAGATGGTTTTTTGAAAGTAATGTGTGACTACTTTTTCCTATTTCCTTTTGGGAAATGCAAAAATCATGGATCAAACCTTCAAGGAATCATGTACTGGTAAGTATGATCATCAAAACCCTAATGGCTGGTCACATGCAGTTTGTGATTTTATTTTTTTTCAAGTTTTATGGCCTTTTAAGAACTGGCCATCCTTTAAAGACTCATTTCTTCTTCATTGTCTAATGTCCAAGCTGTGCTTCTGCTCTTTGCTGTAAAATAGAGGTGCTCTGGCCCTGTGGGTACAGGAGTCAACAGTATTGACCACCACTGCTGCTTAAGGCAATAACATAGTAAAAACCCAGCGCTCTGACCCATGTTTTGGGGACAGCAGAGTTCAATAGTGTTTGTTGCCAGAACAGTTTGCACTTTGCGAAACTCAGCAAGACCCTACCAAAGCCGTTGAAGGGGAAGCAACAGCATTAGAGTTGTAGTGACATGCATGTGGGGAAGGCTACCAGTCTCAGAGGTGCTGTAAATACTCCTATGTCCAGTGCTCCTGGTCAAAGAGGAGAACTTCTCTCCTTTTGTATGCATGGGGGAGATATGCAATGGAAATGTCAATGGGCACAAAGGCAGGAAGAGGAATTAAAGAGGGAAGGAACTGGTAGGGAGTAGGGTGTAACCTAGGGGAATGAGCTGGAGAGAAAGACGGGGAGGAAACTCAATCTGCAGAGAGGGAACTCAGAGAAAGGTTTACCACGGGTGTTCTGAGGGCACTGCTGCTTTTCTTGTGTCAGTGACCTGGGTGACTGCAGAGGCTATTACAGCTGTACAAGGCCTGTCTCCTAATGGCAGTGTGATATTGCTACTCTTGAAGCTGCTAGGTAGAAATAGTTTGGTGCAGGGTCAAGAATCCAGATCTCTGTTAGCCTGCAGAACCATCCTTGGACCTGCCACTTTTGCATCTTGCTCTGCAGTGCTCAGCCACCCAAAGAAAGAGGATGATCACAGAACATTAGGGATTGGAAGGGACCTCAAAAGATCATCTAGTCCAATCCCTCTGCCACAGCAGGACCACCTAGATCAAGTCACACAGGAACATATCTAGGAAAGTTTTAAAGGTCTGCAGAGGAGAGCCTACAACCACCCCGGTCAGCCCATTCCAGTGCTCTGTCACCCTTGCTATGAAGAAATTCCTTCTCACATTCATATGGAACCTCCTATGTTCCAGCTTACACTCATTGCCCCTTATCCTATCGCTAGATGACATTGAGAAGAGTCTGACTCCATCTTCCTGACACCCACCTTTAACATATTGCTGAACATTAATGAGGTCAGCCCTCAGTCTCCCCTAAGCTCAAGAGACCCAGGTCCCTCAGCCTTTACTCATATGTGAGGTGTTCCATTTCCTTCATCATCTTCGTTGCTCTACGCTGTACTCCCTCCAGCAGCTCTGTGTCCTTCAGGGGCCCAGAACTGGACACAGTACTCCAGATGTTGTCTCACTAGGGTGGAGTAGAGGGGGAGAAGAACCTCTTTTGATCTGCTAACTACCCCACTTCTGGTCCACTGTAGGATACTGTTGGTCCTCTTGACCACAAGAGCACATTGCTGGCTCATGGTCATCCTGCTGTCTACCAGGACCCCCAGGTCCCTTTCTCCTACACTACTCTCCAACAGGTCAGTCCCCAGCCTATACTGGTACCTTGGGTTGTTCTTGCCCAGATGCAAGACTCTACACTTGGCCTTGTTATACTGCATTGAATTTCAATCTGTCCAGCTCTCCAGCCTGTCCAGGTCTCGCTGAATGGCAGCGCAGTCTGCTGGGGTGTTGGCAACTCCACCCTGCTTTGTGTCATCAGCAAACTTGCTGACAGTGAACTCTCATTCAAGTAATTAGTTAATAGAATGAATACTTTTGGTCCCAGTACCCACCTTGGGGCACTCCTCTAGATACAGATAGAATCACAGAATTATTATGGATTGGAAGGGACCTCGAAAGATCATCTAGTCCAATCCCCCAAATCCAGACCACTAACCAGACTGTCTCATTGACCACTGTGGCTCCAGGACAGAAGTGGCTTCTCTCCTGGAGCCACTTCATGATCCACCTCACTACCCAATCATCCAGTCCACACTGCCTCAGTCTGGCTGAGAGGATGCTGTGAGTGACAATGTCAAATGCTTTCCTGAAGTCAAGATAGACCATATCCACCACTATGCCATCCCCAGAGGGCAAACTGGATCCTGGGCTGCATCAGGAGAAGTGTGGCCAGCAGGTCGAGGGAGGTGATTCTCCCCCTCTATTCTGCTCTGGTGAGACCCCACCTGGAGTACTGCATCCAGTTCTGGAGCCCTTATTACAAGAAGGATGTGGACATGCTGGAGCGTGTGCAAAGGAGGGCCATGAGGATGATCAGAGGGCTGGAGCACCTCTCCTATGAGGACAGACTGAAAGAATTGGGGCTGTTAAGTCTGGAGAAGAGGAGGCTTCGAGGTGACCTTATTGTGGCCTTCCAGCATCTGAAGGGGGCCTACAAAAAGGCTGGGGAGGGACTATTTAAGATGACGCATAGTGACAGGAATAGGGGGAATGGAGCAAAGCTGGAGATGTGTAGATTTAGAGTGGATGTGAGGAGGAAGTTCTTCTGGGGGCTGTCCTGATATTGAGCCCCAGATTGCTGAGGCTCCAGAGGAAGTTAAGACAAGAGAAAAGCAAGCTTGCCGTGGTTGCTGAGGGCTGGGTTAGGCATCAGTTGAGCAAACTGGATGGACATAAATCCATGGGGCCAGATGGGATGCACCTGCACGTGCTAAGGCAGACAGCAGAAGTCATTGATAAGCCAGAGATCTGTGCTCGCTATGGCAACTACCTATGGAGAGGAGTGTGGGAAGGCCTGAACTGTCACATAGATCCTTTCTTGTCCAGAAAGTAAGGGTGAAGATAAAGATTTCAGGCCACATTACCTGCAAGGCAAGGAAATCCTGACTCGGGCACCTAGTGCGTAGATTTTATACCTACTTAGTTATTTCATTCTGAGAAATTGTTTGAACCTGCAATGAACGTTCTACCTAGAGGTATTTTTGTACTGCAGTAGCAGTTTGATAGTTAGCTGATTTGACTCTTCTGCTGACACATCACCTTCATTATAGGTGCCTGAAATGTAGCATTTACTTTCACATCAGGGATTCATGCTTTAACGTTGGATTGCAGGTGGCAAGAATATTAGTTTGTCATCTGAACTCCAAGATTTGCTCTATAAAAGCTGATAAAACACTTGATTGAGTAGAGAGAAAGTTTATTCTCTTTCTACGTCTGTAAAGTAGTTGGTTGATTTCCCAAAGCCTTAAAATCATGAAGACCTACATACATCCTGTTCGTATAACTGTGTTTTTTCCCCTCACAAACTGTGATGACTAGATATGAAAAACACTTTTCTTCCTTCAGATACACTTAAATAACTGGGTTTTTTCTGTGTGTTGTGAACAAAATTTCAAAAACTCTTTGGATGAGCAAGACACCTCAAACCAGTTGTTTCTAAAGCTGGTAGAACACATACTGAAAATAATTTTCCAATAAAATAAAGGAATTAAAGTAGATGTAGTATATTCCTTTTTGCTCACAGCTGTCAGTGCTGAGGGGTCCGTATTTTGGCCCTGTCCATTCAAATATAACAATATTACAATCCTTGGTTCCAAGGTGACCAACTCAACTGCCAACAAGTCATCATTCAGGAAAGAAATTTCCAGCTTCTTTCACTGTCTCTTTCCAGAAACATCTGGTGAAATGTCTTTTGCATTAGGTCTAAAAATTGCCAGTTTACACATAAAAAAATAAAGGGATTAGCATTCTCAAATGTCTTAAGAACAAGGAAATGAGAAGAGGAAGGGAAGGGAACCATTTGGCAGAACATCCTACGTGAAGCTGGTCTCAACAATGCCTTTATATCCGTGTGTGGTGCTATCTCCATTCAGCAACAGTCAGGATGCTTCCCTAAGTCATTTCAAGGTAGTGCAGACAGAACAATGCATCTGCATTAGAAAAGCAGATCTTAAACGAGGACCACTGTGGATGTAGGAGGTGTTAGTGTGTGGGTGTAGAATGTATCTATCCACTGATGTAATCCCACAAAAATCTGTGTCAGGTAAACACTTTGTTCTTCATTGTAGGCCCTTCCTGTGGGAAATGACCTGATATGACTAGTCTTGCTTTTTCCCAGTGAGCAGAGTTTGTTACTCTTCTTCACCCCATTATGTCAAGTCACTGGCTAAACAGTGACACAGCCTCTTGCTTTGCTACTCTTGCTTTGCTCCTGACAAAGGGGGTTTTTTTACCCATAATTAACTAAAAGCTCAGAATTTTCTAAGTATTGAAACAAGGGCACTTTCAAACAGAGAGGACTGCCAGTGAGAGCTTCACTTGGTGTGCACAGGTACTCCATGGAAATGAGAAGCATTAGGAATATTCCTGTGCTAGAACGGATTGAACAGATGCTAAGAATAGAATATTTTTCAAAAGAAGCATTAAAAAAAAGACTGCAGAAGTGTTCCAAGGCTGTGATGAGGATCTTGCTTCCTTTCTGTGGCATGTTGCTTTCAAGAGCCATTAGGATTTCCTCTGGCAGCCTAGGGGTTGCTACCACACAGGGCTTTCTAAACCCTAGTAATGGAACACCTCTCCCACAGCTGACTCTGAATGTGGAGAGACGGCTGTCAGGCTTGTGCTCCTGGTGAAAAGGCTGAATTTGTTCTCACTCATGAGGACTAACCCAAGCCTCATCAAACCTGGGAAAAGTAATTTTTGTTAAAAATGGGGCTTTTGAATGCTTTCCTAACACCTGGCATGTTACTCCAGTTTTAAAATGAAAGCACATTTCGTGCTTGCCTTTGCCCCTCTTCCACGTTGGTACAAAACTGAGTGCACAAAAAGGTCAGCTCATGACCTGCTCAGGAACTGGGTGTTGCCATTCTACTCCGCGCTAGTGGGACCTCACCAGGATTACTGCGTCCAGGTCTGAGGTTCTCAGTACGGGATGGACATGGATCTGTTGGAGTGGGTCCAGAGAAGGCCATGAAAATTCACTTCACAGTTCTCTGCTATTTGAGCTAACAGAATCCGGTCTACAGCAGGGTAGTGGCTGGAGTTGGGAATCTCCATGCCAGGTTCTGTAGGGAAGCGTTTTCTAATGGGCACAACTTCTGCTATCCTTCCTTCTGCCTTCTCATTTTTCTTGTCCTGCGTTGGTCTCTTTTCCTGTTTAAAACATCCAACAGAAATGTTCCAATTGTGAAAACTTAGGCCAAAAAAAAAAATAATAAGGAAAACTGGGTTTTATAGATTGGAAAATACAGAATTATCTTCATAGATGTTGTCTCCAGCATTCCTTTCAGTGTAAACAACATTGCTGAAATACCTGATGCGCTTCTTTGTTCCAGTAGTTAGTTTTATGTGCCAATAATAAAGGCCTGGTGGTGCTGGTGGACAAGTGGCTGAATACGAGCCAGCAGTGTGTCCAAGTGGCCAAGAAAGCAAATGGCATCCTGACCTGTATCAGAAGTAGTGTGCTCAGCAGGAGTAGGGAAGTGATTGTCACACCTCGAGTACTGTGTTCACTTTTGGGTATCTCAAGTCAAGAAAGATGATGAGGTGCTGGAGTGGATGCAACTAAGAGCAACTGAGCTGGTGAAGGCCCTAGACAAACAGTATTATGAGGAGCAGCTGAGGGAGCTGGGGCACTTTAGCCCAAGAAAGTGGAGGCTAGTGGGGAGACAACTACTTGAAAGGATGACTTAGAGAGGTGGGTTCTGATCTCTTCTCAAAGGTAATTAATGATAGAATAAGAAGTAAGGGTCTCAAGCTGCACCAGGGGAGTCTTAGTCTGGACAGCATGAAAAAGCTTCTCACTGAGTGAGTAGTCAGCCTTTGGAACAGGCTACTCAAGGAGGGCATAGAGTCACAATCCCTGGATGTGTTTAAAGGTCCTTTAAATGTGTTGCTTAGTAATATGGTTTAGTGGTGAACTTGGTAGAGTAGGGGTAATGGTTGGACTTGATGAACCTAAGGGTCTTTTCCAACCTGAATGATTTTGTGATTCTGTGAAAATTATCAGAGGGCTGGAACACCTCTACTATAAGGAGAGGCTGAGAGAGCTGGAGTCGTTCAACCTGGAGAACAGAAGGGTCTGTGGGAAACTGACACTGACCTATCAGTATCTGAAGGATGATTACAAGAAGGCTGGAGAAGAACGGTTTATGAAGGCCTGTAGTGATTTAAATTGGATGTTAGGAAGTAATTTCCTAGTATGAGAGTGGTTGAACACTGGAACTGCCCAGGAAGGTAGTTGAGGCTCCATCCCTGGATATGTTCAATATGAGGCTAGACAAGGCTCTGGGCAACCTGATCCAGTTGAGGATGTCACTGCTCACTGTAGGGGGATTGGACTAGACGACCTTCCTGAGTTGGAAGTTCTGTGATCGTATGAAATACCAGCTCTGTGGGATTTCTCACAAATGCTCCCAACATGTTCTGACCAGTACAGATTCGCTTATCCATGAGATGTCAGAAAAAGCCAATATAAATAGAGTGATGTAAATAGCATCTAGTTAAAATACAAAAAGAAAAAAAAAAAATAACACAAAGAGGGAGAGAAAAACATGGCACCAACATCTTCTTTACCATCTAGAGGCTCTGTAGGAAGAGATGAGATTAAAATAATTGCAAGATGCAATATGTGCCACCCTACCTCCATGTTTCAGGTGATGTGTCTTGATAGGTCTTACTCTGGATCTATACCAGGTCACGGTGACTCTTTACTTCCTTACTGCTGCCAAGCTGAAAAACAGGAAATAGTATCACCGAAGCAGGACATTTCTTGATCTGTAGCAGAGAGGCTCAATAGCCAAGTCTAAATTTCAGAGTATTACATAATATGTCAGCCTCAATTTTGAGAGAAATCAAAACAAAAATAAAAAGCCAAACTGAAGAGCAGAACTGTCTCAGAGAGGGAAGAGGGAGTCTTCACTGCCACATGGTGTCCAGTGCAATGAAGTTAACCATGCCATGACTAAAACAGTTAAAGCTTTTATCCCTTGATTTTAAAAATGCATTCTTCTGATGTGAAGAAAATGGAACTGTGCACCTGAGGCTAGGAATGCACTTAAGAGTTTTACATGACATTGCTACTTACTAAAAGCATTTAGTCACTAACAAACTATTCCTAAAGGAAAGTGTATAAACACCCACTATAGAAAGATCACCCAGATTACGAAATGAAGAGCAAGATATAAATAAAGATTAAACAGTAGAAGTACATATTGAGCAAGAAGGATAAATTAAGAGGAACAGGAAAGACAAGGAAGAAATACCCAGCCTTAGCAAATTATTCCATCCGGAACACCCACCCACATATTCTTGAATGCAATTGAGCTATTATTTGTATATGAATTATTTTTTTCCCCTTTATGATGTATTTATAACCCAGACACAAAGTTAAGCCAAATTTTCTTGCTTGTCTTGGCAAAATTTTGTCCTTTGTTTGCAAGGTTTCTCAGTGCAAGTGTAAGAAGTAGATCTTAATCTCTCTGATGCCCCCACAGTGGTTGACTCAGGAAATGGAAGAAGCTTACTTTTTTTCCCCTCCGTTTTTTATTTGTAGATCTCTGTTCATGTACCTGGCTATCGTTGTTTGTTTTCCTTTTAACATCAGTGAATCTAACGACCCTGGAGAGAAATCAGGGAAGTGCTGGAGAACATTCTATTTACAGTAACTTTATTGCCTTTCTTAGCGTATGTAGATTTAAATTTGGAACATGAAAACAAGGACGTATTTGCAGCTGGATATTTTTTAGTGGAAGGCTGAAGAATCTAGTCAGATATTTTCAAAAGCAGGAGTCATGTTTACACTTCCACATTTGACAGCATGATTTTTGATTTGCATGGGAGATATCCAAAGTCAGCAAAAGGGTTAACAATATTTATTTGGGGTGTTTTGAGAATGCTCAAGCGTCCACTCTGAGAAATTTCTGTTACTCAGTGGTAACTCTTTCATGTGACTGGTTCTTGATTAATCACTTTGTTTTCATCCATTTTATGACAGGCTTCCCATGATGACAAATGTGAGCTGTTAAATAAGTAGTCCCATTGTCTTCAAGTATTCCTTAGGCCTAGAATAAGAATTATTTTTGCTGGAAAAACCTTAAAGTTCATCGAGTCAAACCATTAACCCAGCACTGCCAGGTCACTGCTAAATCACATCCCTCATATGTACACAACCTTCAGGCATGGTGACTCCAACATTTCTCTGGACAGCCTGGTCCAGTGCTTGACAACCCTTTTGGTCCACAAGATTTTCTTAATATACAACTTAAACTTCTCCTAATATAACTTGAGGTCATTTCCTTTTGTCCTATTCCTTGTTAATTGGGAGAAGATCCCAACCTCCACCTCACTGCAACCTCCTTTCAAGTAGTTGTAGAGCAATAAGGTCTCCTCACAGACTCCTTTTATCCAGGCTAAACAATTCCATTTCTCTCATCAGATTTTCTCAGAGAACTTGTGCTCTGGCCTCTTCAACAGTTTTATTGTTCTTCCCTGGACGTGCTCCTCCAGTACCTCTGTGTCCTTCTTGGAGGGAGGGGCTCAAAACCGAAAGCAGTACTGGAGGGGTAGTCTCCAATCAGGGACAATCAATTCCATACTCCTGTTGGCCACACTATTTCTGATACAAACCAGGATGCCATTGGCCTTCTTGGCTACTTGGTCACACTGCTGGCTCATATCCATCCAAATCTCAAGCAGTACTCCCCACCAAGATTTTTTCCACCAGGCATCATTTTATCTGCTCTTCCTCAAGGTTGTAGCATTGTATGAGGTTATTGTATCCCAAGTGCAAGACCTTACACTTGGCCATGTTAAAACGCATACAACTTTGGACTTGGCCCCTTGATCCAGCCCATCCAGATCCCTCTGTAGATCCTCTCTACCCTCAAGAAGTTCAATACACCTTAGTGAGGATGTGCTTGATCCTTATCTAGATCATGATAAAGATGTTGATGAGAACAGCCCCAGTACTGAACCCTGAGAACATCTCTTGAGAACAGCCCCAGTACTGAACCCTGAGAACATCTCTTGAGAACAGCCCCAGTACTGAACCCTGAGAACATCTCTTGAGAACAGCCCCAGTACTGAACCCTGAGAACATCTCTTATGACTGTCTGGCAACTAGAATTAACTCAATTTACTGTCAGTCTTTGAGCCTGCCCATACAGCCACCTTTTTACTCAGTGAAGACTAACTTATCCAGGTGATCAGCAGTCATTTTCTCCAGATGAATGTTGTGGTAAGTGGTGTCAAAAGTTGGACTAAAGTCTAGTGACAACTGAGGTTACATGAGAGCATTTTCTTTCAGACAAAGTGTAATCAAGTTAGCAAAGAGCTCTGAAAATTAACTTATAAATAAGCAAGAGATGTTGTATTTCCTTTCCAAGCTTTTACTAAATCCTTGGACATCTTTGCGTAGGTCTGACTGAGGCTCTGTGACCCTCTCCACAAACACAGAATCATAGAATCATTGATGGTGGAAGAAACCTCTAAGATCATCAAGTCCAGCCATCAACCCAATGGCCACTATCCATGTTTCCCAATGCCATACCTACAAGTTTTTCGAACACCTCTATGTATGGCGACTCCATCACCTCCCTGGGCAGCCTGTTCCAATACCTGAGCAGGCATAGTTGTAGTATTTGCGTCTTTGAGAACCTGGTCTTCATCTCCACACAACCTACTTGAACATATAGAATCATCTTTTGTTTTCTACAACATAGTCTGAAAAACAAGCTAGTTTGGTTCTGAATACTATTTTCCATTTCTTCTTTCATTTCACTTTTGACTGCATTTGCGGAATTCATCATCCTTCCACCTACCAACACCCACACTTGGTCTCTATATCCCTTGACCTTCTAAAAGCCTGGTGAATTTGTGTGTTATTCTTTCCTTCTTACCCCTCCTCCAGCCAACTAGGAGCAACCTACATCATTTACTTTCCTAAGGGCTCTGCAACTTACTTTGGCTTTCCTTGTAGGTTTTCTTGAACTCCTCCTTTTTGTTTAAGAGTCATCACAGATGGGAAGAGAAAAGCACTATATTGAGGTAATATAGGTGTTTCCAAGTTGTTCCTGTGAGCTGATAGTCTAACAAACCATAATAAGAGAATCTACCAGTGAAACCATCCTTTGATTGTGCTGCATGCTCATTTAAAGAAACAACAGTAGTCTCCTACTTGGACTTACTTCTGTGCAACTTGATGGCATCTTGAGGACTCTGGATCTATGTCCTGTACATAACGCCCTTCTCACTCATGTCCCACTTTCTATAGTACTAATTCCTGATGTACTACCAGTGTTGTTAAACAGGAACACGGTTCTCGCTACCATGTCGCATGTATGTTGCTGGGAGGATTAATTAACTTTTTCATGTTTGCCCAGTGTTAGTGACGAAAAAAAGCCAAATGTGTATTTGTATAAGTTGAATTTGAGTTCTGTACCTAATTCAATAAATAAAGTATTTATGGACTTAATATTGTCTCGTCTGTGTAAGTGGTGACTAGCACACTCTGTATTAGAGGAATGGCTGTCCACAGAGTAAACATTACTTAAAGTTAAGACACAACAAGTCCTTCCCATGTTGACATAATACAACTAAGTTGTTACGGACTATCACATTAAAGTGAAGACTGGAAGACCCCTTACTCCTATCAACTACTAAATGCATTCCATGAGCAACAGAAAAATCTTGACTTGTGGAACACCTAAACCACTGTTGTACCAGTCAAGATCATAGGATGTTAGGATGTTAGGGGTTGGAAGGGACCCAAGAGATCATTGAGTCCAACCCCCCTGCCGGAGCAGGACAAAACTATCTAACACAGATCACAGAGGAACACATCCTAGATGGGTAAGTGTTGCTATTTAGGGACAACCACTGCATAGCTCTTGGCTTGCAATGTGACCACAGTCATGCCAGAAAACAGTGGATACAAAGCTTAGAGAGTGGCCTGGATCCAGATCCAAGAATAAACCACACTGCTGGTGAAGGACTGATACAAAACACATCATAAGACAGCTTCTGTCGACGATATTTCTGTTGACCTTATCAAAGCACTTCCATTTACTTGGTAACTTTGATTCTGCACCATCTTCTCCTATAAGAGGAAACCTGACAAAATTGCTGTCATCATGCAGAGAATAGTGAAACGTTATAGAGAAGAGTAGCTAGGCACACGTCTCTTTAGTAAAAGCAGGCTGACAAGAAACATTACTGTGTTCTTCCTACCTCTGCTGAATTAACAACCGAGTACAAACCCAACAATATTTCAAGAAAGAAAGAAAGATCTAGTACAACACCCTGAGTGATTTGAAGCAGCAAGTATTGATGTAGAGAAGTTGACTACTCT
>VXBP01009720.1:55645-121998 GCA_013400115.1 Rhinopomastus cyanomelas
CTGTGTGAGAAAGCGAAGTAATGTAAGAAAGATTTCTGCTCTTCAATGATGCTAAGACAAATAAATTCACAAAAGGGGTGGGGTGAGGTGGGGGGGAAGGTAGGGAAGGGGGGTGGAGCATGAGTGAGTAAATACTGTATCACTCTCTTGCAGTGTTTATCAGTACCTTTCACATTTGTTAAAGTTGTAAACCAAAGAGGGCAAGAGAGAGGGGGGAAAAAAGCTTTCCTGGTAACTCAGTACCCTGAAGTCTGAGTGCTGAAGATAAGCTAGTCACTGCTGTGCAGTACTGGGATACCATGCATGCTCACCCTCCCAGCCCTGTGAAGCTGTGACATTTAGGTAGATGGATCCTTCTTACTCAGTCACAGAACATCTAGGTCTCAGCTACTTAATTTCGCATCACATCCCTTACAAGACACATTATTGGATTACAAGACACACCTGGATTATTACCAACCTCAGATCTTCCTTGTCTCAGGCAGGGAGAACAATCCAATTTCCTTAAAGTTGTAGGTGATGTAACAGTAATCTCAGGAGTCTAACCCTTTCCTGTCTTTTGTGTTCAGCATCTACAGTCGACAGCCAGTGTTTCTAGGCTCAGATTCTAATTCTAGGCTCATTCTCTAACTGAAAAATACCTCAGAGTAAAGCTGGAGGTGCAAATCAACCTTTCATGACACTACTAAGTATGCTGTCAGGGGTATGCGTACACAAGGGCAGCCTTGCAGGACAGTCAGTGGTCTGGCACAGTAACCTCACCATGGACCACTGAGGTTCTGCTGGTCTGAGAAGAATGGATTACCAGTCTCCTTTGCTAGCCTTGTCTACTACATCTATGCTCAATGTACTACAATGCACACACACATATATATTTTTTTCATTTCCTGCCAGCCCTGACAAAAGAAAACTCCCTCCAGCTGGGCACAACTTCAGGTTGTATGGAACAGCTAGTAGGTTGCTGCAGCTGTTCTGTGAGGTTTGTTCTTCTCTCTTGGTAGACAATAGAATCAGGTGAAGAGGTTTATGAGGTTTTGCTTTTTCTGGAGAGAGAAATCCTTGCCTACGTCTTCGTAAAAGACCCATCTTTTGTGTACTTTTCACAGGGAGAAAAGAAGCCCTAAGCCTAAAGTATTTTCAAAGAGCTGCGGGTAGGCTTCACGTCTTCTTCTGGCCACATGTTGAAAATGGCCCTCACGCATTATCTGTTCCTGGGAGACTTGTTTGTCTCAGAGTCCCCATGGTAAGCAGATAAGTCTGTGACAGCAGGAGGGGTCAGAAGCTTGAAGGAATAAGCTAGAGCTGTCTGAGAACCATAAGAAGCTAAAGTAGCAGTTGCTCCTTTTAAAAGTAGTAATAATGAGCTTGAACCAAACACCATTTATGAAAAACTCAACCTATGCTGAAGTTCTCTTCCCCTTCTGGCATGGGTAGACATGAAGCAAGCAGCACCAGCAGAGACAGAAGAGACCAACTTGCTTTGGAAGATAAAGCAATGTGAAAACAATTTATATTAGGAAGAAATGGTATGCAAATGCCATCAGTGGGCAGTGAGAAGTTACTCCCTGCATCCAAGTCACATTACCTGCCTTCCCAATGAAATTTTGCAACCAACCCCTAGACTGCAGATGAATGCTCAGGGGCAGAGTTCTTTTTATTGCCTTGCTGACCTCCACTCTCCTTTGTTATCGAAATCTGAACCTCTTACAACCTCAGGCTGACTGTTCTTTACTACAAAAGTTTTACCCAAATAAAGCACATGGAGGGAAATGGAGAAGAGTGAAGAGGAAGATACAAAAAAATACATCACAGACCCCATGCTCGTCAATTTCATTACAGAATTGTTAAAAACTTGTGTAGGTGTGGTACTAGAAAACATGGTTCAGTGGGCATGGTAGCACTCGGTTGATGGTTGGACTTTATGATGTTGGAGGTCTCTTCCAAACTTAATGATTCTATGAAATGAAACCTTCCTTTGCTTCCAGCAGAAAACAAGTTTTTAACTCTGAGATTAGCAACCTCCTGAACCACTTCTCCCTAAAATCATTGCATCTACAAATACATGTATGCATTTATGCACAGATTAGATACATATTCACATACTGACTTCCTTAAGGTCTTTTCCTTGCAGAGCTTTTCACAGCTGCTGCCTGATAGCCACCCTAAAGCAGCCCACCATGAGACTTAGTATGAGAAGGGAATTAACCAATGCTTCTGCTTCAGGGGAGAAAGGTTACTTTCGGACAAATTTCTGCTGAAGCGACGGGATGGCTGTTTGCATGTGACTGCAGCTCATGGCAGGGATGAGCACAAGATTTGGTGCAGAGAGAAGGTGCCAGGCTGTTTCCACAACTTGGTTTTATAAGTAACATGTCCAAAAAGATTTTCTTCAGACACAGACAGTCTGAAGAAAAATCTTAGATGGGCTTAAAGACTGTTTCTTTCCCCAAATCACTGCTGGGGAGTATATGTTTGAACTGGTGTGTTATTTCCATTTCCATCGTCCCACCTCACTTTGTTATCTAGACACTTGTAGATCCACACCTTCCTACAGCTTGCCTATCCAACAGTCATTAATGAGTTTTATTCTTATTAAAGTCTATTGAAGAAATTAATAACAGAAAGAAGAAATGGCTGCCTAAATAAATAAGCTTAATTAACAGAGACCATGTAAATATGTCTCCCAGCACTTATAGAATTTCTTTCAGCAGTCTTTTTCCTATCAGGCAATTTGAACATAATTAAAAGCAGAAAAGAATTTTCCAGACACATGAGATCCAAGACTGTTGAAAATTTGCATCACTGTGAAAAGGTTTGATGTCAAAAAACCAGTTCAAGATCACTTTCAATAGCAAGATGATTCCTAGGAAAGGAAAATGATTCAAACAACATAGTTGCCGACAAACTCCTCTTTCCCATTTCCAGTTCTCTGTCTTTCTGATCGTATGGCTCAGGGAGCTCTCAGTGTGGTATCACATGGGTCTGAAAAGCTGAAACTTCTGGGTTGAGGAGTGCAGCAGAGCATTTCGAATGTAACTGGATTAACACCGAGTCAGGTGCTTTGGCTTTCTCACTGTTAGACAGTGGAACTTCCTCCCTTTTTTTCCCTATCCCTTGTACCACTATTGCAGGCCACTAACCCTGCAGTGAGACTTTGTTCTTCAAGGCTACATAGCAACAGGATCCTTCTGGATAGGATGGACCCCATTTTTCCAAACAGCCACAGCAGCCTTATGAGGGTAATGGAAAGAAAGGGTTCTGCAAGTGCTTTATGTGTATCTTTTCACAGGCTGGCATCCCCAGCCATGCTGCTGCTATGTGAACTGCTCTTGTGCAGAAAACCTTTCAGGGAACTCTCAAGAAAGGGGGATTTATTATTCTGATCCTACTAGATGTCTAACAATGCACACATCCATGCTATGTGGCCAACATAGCAGGTTTGCCCAAGTAGCAGCCTGAGGTGTACCCAGGTGTTCTGAGACCTATGGGAACTTTCCCTCCAACATGTGCAGCTTGGATTTATTTATGATACACCCAAAATCTCAAGACAAAAGAAAGGCTGTTTTTTCACAGAGTATGTTGTCTAGAAGTGGAACAACTTGACACAAGTAGATAAAGAGTATGTGGTTCAGAAATGAGAAGTCATATTCATGGAATATAAGTCCATCTAGGGTTGTCATGCACAGCAGTACTGCATGTAATGCTGAAAATCCCTGAGCATCAGATGACTGGGGGCTGAAAAAGTATCTTGGAGAAACTTGTCTGCATTTGCTCTATTTTGCAGATGTTCATTGTTAGATATTCTCAGAGGTATCTCAGAGGGAAAATACCTAGCCCAGTCATTCTCACATTCTAGCTGATAGTACTTTTTACTGGTTATTTGCGTTCTGAGCTAGAGCAATTACAGTGCACTTACGTCAGGCTTATTTAAACGTGTCTGTTCTTAGGGTTACTTTAAAGAGTTGGTTAAAAACAATTGCAAATGTCTTAGATTCTCTCAGCTTGTTGGACTTAGACAAGGGCTAGAGGTGGGCTTTTTTGTTTGTTCTTTTCTTTGTTTTGTGGAAAACCCTAGAATGTGAGGATTCCTGTATGGCAGGCACACAGTCAATAGTTCTCACATGTGTAACACTTTCTGGCTTTACACAAATAGCAGATACTCACAGTGACAGAGAGGATTTGAGTTTACAAAGTGAAGGTATCTGGATAAACTGAGAATTTTATCACAGCAACAATATTTTTGTAAGCCAGTTGTAAGCAGGAGCAGCATCTCTTAAATGACGCCGACTATAGCTGTAGTTTTTATGCTGAAGCACAAGGCACACAGTCCTTGGTTGTTCATTTGTAACACTTTGAATGAATTTGACTTTAAGGCTTTGCAGTGGGTCTTTGCTTGTTTTCTCAAATTTCATCCCACACTGTGGTTCATCCTATCCAGACCCCATGCAAGAACAACCTTGTCTCACACTGTAGATACAGCCCAAGTGCATCACTGGGTAAAGGAGCATTAAAAGGATCTCAGATCCCAAGACATTGAGTTGGCAGAGGCTAATTCATGGTTTAGTAATGTCTTTACATGGTTTCTCAGATCATGAGAAAGCATTTCTAATTTGTTCCTGGGAGACTGAAGTTGTTTTGTACCAAAAGCTCTACATACGAACTTCTCCCTAGTACCAAGTAATAGAAGTTATCATGTCTCAGCAGGAATTGGTGCCAGGCTCTCTAGAAGTATAGGAAATGTATGGATAATATTCAGCTACAGTAGCAGGCCACATGATAACCTGGGATTCACCAGTCAGCATTTTCCTCTTTCCTTTTGTTTCCATGGATTATTTTGAGTTTCTTCCTCCCTTCTGCTCGAGAAAGAATGTGTTCTGCTGATGACTGTATTTTGGTGTCGGGGGAATAGAACTTCTGAGAACATGAATTTCCTCTACTCAGTGAGTTATGTCATGGGGTTGTGAACACATCAGAGTCATGGGACTTCCCACTCTTAGCTTCTCTCTTAAGAAGGCAAGGAACACAGCCAGTCATTTTTATGATTAACAGGCCTCATCAAGGGTCTATGAACAGAGATGGGATGTGAGCTTGAGGAGAGCACTTCAGCACAAGCACATGCAGGACTGGGAAGATTGCATTAAACCAGAAGTAGCATCTATGACTGCTTTTCACATTGCTGCAAAACAGGTGCTTTACCATGCCATCTGTTTCTACAGGGCTTTGCAGAGAAATTGCACTTACAACACCCAGACCCAGCTGCCCTCTGAAAAGGAGAAATAAGCGCATTCAAATACTCAGTTGGCCCAGACCCTGTTTCATTCCTGTGCTCATGTCCTCTTGCATGTGAGGTAGCTATTGGGTTTCCATCTGAAAAGGCAGTGGTTGTGCTAAGTTTGATCTAAGTGGATTGACAGTCTGGATTGAATTTTACAGTACAGCAGATCACAGTGACCTGCAAAAAGGTCCTTCTTGCTAGACAAAAGGAATGACTGCTCCAGAGCAAAATCTGTTAAAATGACAAAGCAATCATTGATTAAGTCCTGGGAAGAGGGCTACAATATTGTAAGAGTCAGTTGGAATTGTCTCAACAGGGTCGTCATGGACTTGGACACTAGTGTACCTGAAAAACTGACCAAAATAATGGAACTATTGTATTAGAAAGAGCCAGGAGCACCCAGGCCACACAGTTAATTGCATGGGGCTATTTCTGCGCTACCTGGTGCGGAACAGGTAACATTAGACTGTCAAGGAAGATTGATCACCATGGCCACCTCGACATCAATGAAGAAATCTTGGACTTCAGGTGAACTTTGCCCATTATATTGTCATTAAAATACCAAAACACACCTTCTGGCTAAAAGCTACCTGCCTTTAGGGACAGAATGCCTTTGGAATCTCCTCTGTTGTCATGCATGGAAACCTTGCTAAAGAAGGAAGAGATGGGCAAATTTTCATGGCAGAAATTTCTGGAGGAAGGTGTGTTGCTTGTCATAAAAGATGACTTCTTAGCAGCCAAACTGTGAAAGATTTCCCCACCAAGAATCATCTCAAGATCAGAAGGCCAGCACAGGATACTGTCTGGACTTGGCACTTAGGGATGCCTGAGACCTTGTGATGGTGGCTAGGATCCTCTTTTCCCCCTTTTCCATCATTCTTCCTGTCTATTGCACATGGTTTTATGGGCAAAACAATAAAGCTTCTCTGTTGAATCAGAATGCCCTGGGGATTGTTGTCTTGCCTCTATGTTTTCCTCTTCAAGATCACAGCAACACAACATTCACAAACCTACCTGTGTGGACAGTGACAAATATGCAGTGTGGGTCAAACAATTCTCCACTAATTGTATTAAGTCTGCATCAGTTACAGACTGGATTTGGCTTCATGTCCCACCCTTGTATGCAAGAGCAGTATAAATAGATCCAGTTTAAGGCAGAAAAAGGGAAATCGTCAAAGCAACTTAATCCCTGGGCCAACATGTTTCTAATTTAACTCTGGTCTGCTATTCCATTATAGCTCCTTTGAGAAGAGCATATTTCCCTGGCATGTATCTGTTGACTTCTCTCAGAGATTTGTGCAGTCAGATTAGCTTCTATTATTACTTGTGATACAGTTTTTTTTTTTTACAGGTGAATCTCTCACATGCCTGGGCACCTTGGCATCACTAACATGAGTTTATCCTCAGTACAGCTCCCTACAAAGAATGTGGATAATTTCTTCGTGATTCGCAGTCCTTTTCTAGTCTGGTAAGCATTTGTTTTGATGCCTGTCCTTTGCAGAACACAGATGGTAAATCAGAAATCCCTGTCTATAGCAAGAATTTCGTCATCTATAATAAACCAAAAAGCTGTGGTTTGATTATTGCTCTTCTTTCTATTTCCAGCACATACAGGCCTTCTGTACCACCTGGCATGTCCAGCTGAGTGGAGCAACTTCAGAATGCTCATAAACCCAGTTAGGTGCAGGAATGTGCTTTGTTTGTTGGAGGATTTTAAAAGCAGTTCACGTGAGGGGACAAATAGGTGGGCTGCAGAATTCTGCAAAACGTAGAATCCACTGTTCTTCTTCTTCTGTATTATGATTTTCATCTTGTCCCTGATGAGGATGCCTCAGACCAAAGTACTCTATTCACAATTGTCTGTTTTCCAAGTATGAAGTTAGCCAAAGGCTGCGCGGCTGGTTTTTCGTCTGGACTCTGTCACAATTTGATTCCTACAAAGATATCTCTGTAGCGTAGGAAGGCTGGCACTGCACCAAAGCAATATGAACAGAAATAGTGATTTATTACTTTTCCATATAAGGGTAATAAGACAATCTGGCAGATTGTCACTGGTCTTCAGTAAAAGCTTAGAAATGGAGTGGGGACTGGTAAGGACCTTGCCCTATTACCCAGTCATTTGCCTGAGGTCCTGTGACAGAGCTGCACTCATCTACTGTGACCAGCTTGGCACAAAACAGAGACCCCATGATATCCACAAAGACTGGTCTCCACAGTCCTCTGAATGCAGAAGTTATCTTGCCCACAGAGAAGTCCTCTTCTCTCTGATACCCACGGACCTTGAAACTTACTCAACTCTGACAAAGACACTGCTAAGTGAAGTGATGGTTCCTACCACTGTGGCTTTATCAGAATGAATGGAAGAGAAAGTCAACTGAATATGAGACAACAGTGTGACCAGGAGGCCAAGAAAGTCAATAGCATCTTGGTTTGTAGAAACAATGTGGCCATCAGCACTAGAGAAGTGACTGTTCCTCTCTGCTTGGCACTGGCGAGACTACACCTTAAGTACTGTGTTGAGTTTTGGACCCATCACTACAAAAAGGGCATAGAAGTGCTGAAGTGTCTCCAGAGAAGGGGAACGCGGTCTTGTGAAGGGTCTGCAGTACAAGTCCTGTGTGGAGCTTCTGAGGAATAGGGACTGTTTAGCCTAAAGGAAAGAAAGCTGAGGGGAGACCTTATCACTCTCTACAACTACATGAAAGGAGGTCATAATGAGGAGGGCCTCAGCCTCTTCTCTGTGGTGGCAAGTGACAGGACCAGAGGAAATGGCTACATGCTGCACCAGAGGAGGTTTAGGCTGGATATTATGAAGAATTTCTTCACTAGAAGAATTATTAAACATTGGAACAGTCTGTCCAGGGAAGTGGTCAAGTCACCATCCCTGGAGGTGTTTACTCAATGAGTCGACCTTGTGCTTAAGGAGATGATTTAGCGGTGAACTGTGGTGCTATGGGACTCAATCCTCCCCTCTGCCCCACAGGAAATATCTTGCACTAAATCATTAGGACAAAATATCTGTTTTCTAATGTCAGTGTACAAACAGCAAACCCAAAGTTTTGCCTCTCGACTTGGAGACATGACACAGCATGCACTAAGCAGGACTGGGGGTAGTTTAAATCCAGCTCACTGCAGAGTACTCATCACCACATCCTTCATGTTTCTTAGGAATGGAAATGCCAGACAGGGCTAGGGAAGTCACTGGCAAAACTGGAATTCATTGTCAGACAAAGATAACTACTGCTGGTTACCAGCGAGTGGGATTCAGTCAAGTTTCATTCTGGTGAAAGAGGGTGTAGCTCTTCCCTTATCTTGAGCAGCCTTACAGAGAAGAGCACGGAGTGATTTAAAACACAGTAAGAGTTCCCTCTAGAGGAGTGAAGCACTAATGTACACATCTTCCAATGCTCTGCTAGAACCAGTACGTAATTTTCTTTGAAGTTATAGGTGAGAAAGGAATGAACCTGCTTATGGACATCACTGCCCATGCACACACAATGAAAACAAAACAAAGCTACACAGCAAAAAGCCAGCATGGTCTTCCAAAAGCCACCAATGTCAAAGAGAAAAAACCAAACAAAACACACATCTCCTACTTTAGTTTAAATACTTTAACACAATTTTGTCACTAGAAAGGAAGAAATCACTATTATTGTGAAACCTGAAAGTTCCTCACAATAGCCATGACCCCATTGCGCTGCTACCCTTATCTTGCAGGACTCTGCAGTAACATAGGAAAGAAAAAAGGAAATCAAAGCAGAGCAAAGGACAGGCTGGAGAGCTGGGCAGAGAGAAATGTAATGAACGATAACAAGGGCAAATGTAGAGTCTTGCATCTGGGCAACAACAACCCCAGGTACCAGTACAGGCTGGGGACTGACCTGTTGGAGCACAGTGTAGGAGAAAGGGACCTGGGGGTCCTGGTGGACAGCAGGATGACTATGAGCCAACACTGTGCTCTTGTGGTCAAGACGGCCAACAGCATCCTGGGGTGGATCAGAAGTGGGGTGGTCAGCAGATCAAGAGAGGTTCTTCTCTCCCTCTACTCTGCCCTGGTGAGACCACACCTGGAGTATTGTGTCCAGTTGTGGGCCCCTCAGCTGAAGAGGGATGTGTAGCTCCTGGAGAGAGTCCAGAATAGGACAACGAGGATGATGAAAGAGGTGGAGCACCTCCCTTCTGAGGAGAGGCTGAGGGAGCTGGGTCTCTTTAGCTTGGAGAAGATGAGACTGAGGGGTGACCTCACTAATGTCTATAAATATTTCAAGTGTGAGTGTCGGGAGGATGGAGTCATGCTCTTCTCAATGCCATCAAGTCATAGGATGTGGGGTAATATTTGTAAGCTGGAACATAGGAGGTTCCACGTCAATCTGAGAAGGAACTTCTTCACAGTGAGGGTGACAGAGCACTGGAACAGGCTGCCCAGGGTGGTTGTGGAGACTCCTTCACTGGAGGTGTTTAAGACCTGCCTGGCTGTGTTCCTGTGCGACTTGGTCTAAGTGATCCTGTTGTTGCAGGGGGATTGGACTAGGTGATCTTTCGAGGTCCCTTCCAATCCCTAATGATTCTGTGATTCTATCGTTAGGCTATGGTGAAGTTCACACAGATGAGCACTTGCACGAGAAGAACGTATTTAATGGAGTCATTGTGTCCCCAGACACAATCTTGTTACTCACTATTTTGTCATTAATCTTGCTCTAGAGTAACTTGGTTTTATAGCAGCTTACATTTTGTCTAAATATTGCAAATAATTAATTGTTTAAGAAGTATGCAGCAGAATGGAAAGGCTGCACAAGTGCAAAACCAAGATTTTCTTGCTGATTTTACAGGAGACTCTGACCACAGCAGGAACACACTCACAGCCTTAATTAACAGCTGTGAAGAAATAACTTTCATTGACAATTATTGTCCAGAAAACCTAATGAGAAAGGTTATGAGATTATGAGATTTACAAACCAAACCAGAGTGAATGCAGAAGGGAAAAAAAGATAGCAAATTCTTACTTAGGAAGAGAAGAGATATCCTTAGGAGGATTTTCTATTATGAAAGTCTGATTTACACAGAACCCTTTAGGCTGGATTCTTCGAAGAGACTGGAAGAGATAAGCATACAGCTCCCATTCAGAGTCATCTGCAGCTGCCAGCTGTAGGAAAAGCAAGTTGTGCTTTGGTCTTCTCCATAGATGGGTTTAAGCACAATGACATATTGCACCTGATGCTTTTTCATCCCAATGGAATGAGATTCCTTTAAAAATATGTGTAAAGAATTGTTGCTGTCATTTTACACATGAAGACAGAGAGATAAGCAAAACAAATACCTGTGCTACTGCAGGCAAACAGCTCTCTCTGTCCAGGTTAAATCCCACAGAAAAGTTGCATAAAGAGACTCATAGCTAGAGATAGTGGTTGCAGACTCACATGTAACATAGGTATATAAACCTACTCAAGGTAAAAGTCCAAAGGAAAAGGCTTTAACTGCAGAAGCTTACAGATAATATTTAGCTCTTTTGTAACACATACCCAGAAATCAAATAGATAAGCGAGAAACAGGAGACTTGACAAGAAAAACAATAAATACCTAGGTTACATTTTTTAATACTTATATATACTCTTATAAATATGATATATTATTTATATGTATACACTATACATGCATATTCTGTACACATGTATATATTGAACACATATAAACCTTCCACCCCGCTATTTTTCATATATGTAATGATTCATAGAGCAAAGCACCAAGCATCCTAACAGCTAGTCAACAGACGACGGAGAGGTTTGCATGATCTAAATGACCTTTCCGAGTATTTGTGAAAGAACATTTAAACACTCTTTCAAGGCAAGTAAAATAACACATAAGAAATCCGCAGCAATTTGTCTCTAAGCTTGCTGCTTCGCTAAGTGCATGGATGTCAAAAGGTCAGCATAGATAGATTTCTCTTATTTGTTGTGGCTTCGAGGGTGAAGTTGTAATGAATCATCTCCAACTTAAGCCATTGAAGTTGTGCCAGACCTTGCCCCATCTAAACTGTTTTTGTGGCATAGATTCATGAAACAATTCATGGTAAGGAAGTGGAATATGAGCCAAGTTATGAAAAGAGGGTTCTGCCCATCGGTTTCCTAGACTGTCTCTGTGACTCTGGAGAAAGAATTCCAATAATCTGTGCCTTCAGCTGTGACATAACATTTTTAATGCTAATCTCTCCACACTGCTTTTTGTGTGTTTCAGATGCAAAGTTGAGCAAATGTAAATCCAAAACACAGAAAATCTCCAGAAATTATTAATTTTATGATAAATAAATTATACATCTTAAGAGTGAGAAGGCTCCTACAACTGANTGCTGAATGCGGTGGCTCTGAACATGAGAGGTGGTAGTCCTCCATGGCCAGGACCCAATGTAGAATCATATTATCCTCCCTTTCAAGTGAAGATGGAACGAGATTTATGATGAGGAGAGAGTGTTCCTAGCCAGCAGTGGAATCTTTCCTTCTACAAGCTATTAGTTTAACTGGGGGTTTTTCTTTTTTGCTTTAGCTTTTTTGCTTTAGCTCCTTTGCCGGAGGTCAAACTACAGGCCTTTGCTATTTGTCTAACCACTCTCTAGGATCTGTAGCACTCCAGGCCAAGGCAATGTAAAATGAAAGTCAACTTTATAGAGCGGTATCTGATGAAAAAGAAAACTCGTTTTCTTACACTTTTGGCTAATGCTGCCCACGTGATACACTATGCACATCAAAGCAACCAGTCTACATTGATAATGTGGAACATGGTCTATATTTGCAACACCAAGATATTACTAAAAAACAGTTTTTTATTGCAGCACTGTCCTGAGAGTGTTAGGAAAAAAATAATTAATTATGAAAAAAATTACCAAAGAATTATTAGTGAGGAAAATAATATTTAATAAGGAAAAAAAATTTATGTCTATTGCAAGGAGTAGTTTGGTTTCTTTCATACAGCTCCTTGGTTGTTTCAAACAACATCCAAAATTATTTGTGAAGTTATATCTTTGATTTTTAAACAGCCTTTCCACAGCCATCCACATTTTCTGCAACTGAGCTTGTCTCTTTTTCTGTCCATATTTTGTATCCTTGCTAAACCGTGATTTCAATGTACTCTCCACTTTATTAATTGCACCTTCAGCTATAAGCTTTCATATCAGGATTAGCAAAGACTGAAGAGGAGGTCTTGCCTTGACTACAGATTTGCTCGTCTGTCAAAGAAGCCAGCTTGACTGTTGGTGCTAACTGAAGCACTTCCATTCATTACTGGTAATTGTTACAGTTCTTATGCTTTTTGTTACCAAAGAATGACTGTGCTAAAACTTCAGAAATCTTAATCATCAGTAGTGAGAACTGAGTCTGTATGTTTTAGCCTGCACATAAGAAAGGCTCACTAGATCACTTTCTCTGAGCAATCCTTAGCCTCTAGTCCTGAATCCTTGTCTGACTCAGCAAGACAGACAGGGCACGTAACATTCTGGATTCACACGCCAAACAAAATCAGTAACAGAATAAAAGGCAAATAATCACCCGTCATCACACAAGCCAAAACAACTCTGAGCATGTAATAACTATCTCCAACTTTTCTGAGAACTTCAGAGACCCTGATTCTTTTCCACAGACTAAGAAAGGTTGTTGAGTGTTTTGTCTAAATCCAATCAGTTTGCCTCAGTTTCTCCCTCAGTGACTGTTTAAATTATCCAAATATATCACAAGCATCTGAGTTAGACTCTTGCTTGCATTTTTGTCTCCATTAGTAGAAAGGACAATTTAAAGGACATTTTAAAAAAATCCAGTGGAGTCTGGGTTGAAAGCCTGAATGAAGTCTGTCTTCAAACTCCCAAGAGTGGGAAGGCTTGGCCATCACAAGAGGTTTGGTTCCCTCCACAACCCCCTTTCTCTCTGTTACCAAAAACTTTCAGCTCACAGATCTGATCTCCTTTTATTCTTGATCGAAAGGTCTTTCCTTAGGGTGCCTGATCTTGGTGGTTTGTGCTACTTGGCTATAACCCTCCCAGGTTTTTTAGACTTGCGCTAGCTATTTTTGAAGCTGTGGGCAGCCTTAAGAGATGGTTTCTGCCTTGATGGTTTTTACTTTTGTTCTCACACCTGGTGTACCCACAGCAAAAAGTTTCTTGTATATTACATGGTTGTGCTGGTGCTCATCATGGAGAGAACTTTAAAAACAATGGAAAACCATAGCCTGCAGAATATCTTCCTCTGTCCCATTCATGTTCCACAGGAATGGACCTTGTGATACTTATTTAGCTGCTGTCATTTCTTTCCTCGCAAACACATGGACACATGGCTCTTTTCTCAGGCAAGAGAAAGCAGGACTCGCTGCCCCCAGTGAGCTTGCTGACTTCACTTCAGGTCTGGCAGCATGTAGTCCAGTGATTGAGTGCACTAGCCAAGCATGGAAGACAGGATAGGAGAGGGAGAACTGTTGACTAGAAACAAGCATACAAGGCCTTGCAGGGATATCTCTGCTGGATAATGGAAAGCTGAGACAGCAAACAGTTCACTGTGTGTTTAAGTATGTTTAGCTACCTCCCTCTAGCATACCTACAACATGTAGATGTATGTATGCGAGTGCATTTGTGAGAATCTTTTATAAAGATTTCCAGACTCCACCTGATGCAAAGGTTTTCAGCATTGAAGGGAATCAGAACTACCATCAACCACACTTGACATTGAGAGCTGCTGTAAAGTTGCTATGCACCATGTTTGAGAACCTTGCCCATAGCATAAAAGTTCCAGAGGACAGCAAGTTTGAGTGTTAGGCACAAAAAGCACAGCTGAATGGGCCAAGGGACCACACACAACAAGAAGACAACACTGATTAGCAAGGCAAACATTGCTGTATTTTCCCTGAAGCTTAGTGTGGGAGACAACTTAGTCAAAGAGGGTGCTTGGGAGGGCTGAGAACAATGTAGTACTTATATAGATGTTAATCATTGCAGGCAAGACAAATAGTCTCATCTGACTGGCCTTAGATTTAGTAATCCTTAGAAATCCCACTGTGGTGAATTTTTCAGGGGTCCTGAGATGTTGTCATGGGTCTCCAGGTACTCGGTTATGTGAGTATGAGGACATGAGCATGCTCATCAAAATGGAAGTTTCTATTTAACTTTATAAAAGATGGAAACCCACACAGGAAGGTGAAATGGCAGGTAGGTTATTCTCAGTGACTTTCGTCTGTGTGTGTTTTTTCAAGTACGCTAGGAAAGAATCATCTTCTCCACAAGCCTCTGCAGAGTCTGTGATCAGGTTGCCATAGCACTTGCTGAAAAGGGCATTGCGGCAGAATACCCCCAGTCTTTTCTGCTGTCAGTGACAAAGCAGCCCTGTTATCTTGGGAGGGACATAGGAGAGAAAAACAACGCAAAAATGTTAAAGAAGGAAAGACCTCTGATGCTGAACTGGGACAGTCTGTGTGTTCGTGTCCACTCATGGTGAGTCTATCTGCCAGTATCCTCATGTTATGCACAAGGTCCTCACAAACAGTTTTTCTCCACCTGACCATTTCAATAAACCATTCTGATTGCATGGTTAAGATTCAGAGGCAGGCCTGTATTTGACAGTTGCCTTGGATCCTTACTTTGTAGACTGTGTTCTCAGAGTTCAGTCTCCTTCTCTCATCAAAATAATGTTTATTCTTTAGCTGTAAAATACTCTTCCAGTAAGGAATCTGAATAGTACCTTTTCATTTGGGAAACGTATTTATTTTGCCAGTTTATGTCTATGCAATCTTAAATTTAAAGACTTTCAGAAACAGGAGAAATTCTTCTTTTAATTATATAGAAAGCCATGCTATCTCAGGAGGATAATGCCATCTAAGGAGCCTAAGGGAACTGGATGCTCCAGCTGCGACCTTCTTACCATGCCACAAATTCTAACAGAGTGAGATAGTACATGGTTGCATACCTAATTTAGATAGTGTCTGACCCACTGTAGACACTGCTCAGAGATAATGAAACACAATCACAAATTTAATTTCTTAATGTCATTCTGTCTTTTTTTCTAGACTGCACACCAATTATATGTATTGCTTAAAACCTGAGGAATTTCTCCTGCTATGATCTCCAGCACTCATCCTCCGTGTTAAAGTACAAGTATGACTTACCTTCCTGTATTTAATTCAAAGTCAAATACATTTTTGCGGGCTTGACCACACCGGCTCAAATTGTTACAGCTGCAAAAGGTGTTGTGGTCTTAAGTCGATTTTGCAAGATTTTGCAAGGTGCTTGTGACAAGTCACGGGGTAGAGAAGACTGAAGTACCGTGATGCTGCCTCTCTGCCACTGTCTCCCGTTAGATTGTTTTAACTGCTCTCTCTAGCCCATTACATTTTCCCTTTATCCTAGCTGAAATCTGTTAGCCATGTCAGCTGTTGGCCTGCCCAAAGTCCTGCTTGGAAATGACGTATTTGCACCATCCAGTGCAGCTCTGTCTTGCTCTGATTTAATGAAGTTCACTTAAATACTAATCAGAAGTATTTGATTATCTTGGATACTTTCTAATTAAGCTGTAGCTCTCTGGACTTTGAACCATCACATTTTCCCTCTGATAAATCTGATTTCATCAGTTTTATTTTCTGTGAGGAAAAGCAGTGAAATAAAATATTAATGAAGTCAGACAAATACAATTGTGATTGCCCATTTTTCATGTGATACAATTGGATGTTAAAAGAAGTAATTTTTTGATTACTGTGATAATGGTCACTTTTAAATCTCCTCAGACACTTTTTCATTACTTTCTCAACAGTTCTTTATATGCTGACCTGGATGGATTTCAGCTGCTTAACTACCAAAAAAGGCACCATCATCCAGTTTGAAGACAAGTACTATTTTAACCCATTCAAAAGATGCGAAAACCTGGGCTGCACTTGCAATTGTCTAGAAATAGTTCCTTTGGTGAAAATGACTATTATTACCTTGCAGGAAAAAGGAATTGCAACTATCGGGTGAGTATGGAAGACAGCCTCCTTTATGATCTTAACTTATTAGCAGTGGTCTGATGACGTTAGAGAGTGTGAAAATGTTCCCCATCATGTTTGGATGAAAACTCACACTGTGAATTTCCTGCAGGTGATTCAAGGAAAGAATTTTTGTCCACATAATCTTCTCTGTACCTGGTGCTTCCAGGAAAGCACAAATCACTGACATCAGATGACTGAGGAATATGATAGAAATACCCCAATTAGTGAGAAATAACATCTATTTCCAAATTGCTCCAAGGCCAACGGGGAATGAGGTGGCTAAGCGACAGAGTCCAGTCACTCAGAGCTGAAGTGTTTTAGGCCAGGCCAAACAAAAGATGGTGAAATGTGCAGAGATACAAAGTTGATTCCCACTGGATAAATAAGGGTTTTATTCAAGCATCACAGCAAACGTGGTAAATAATACCTAAGCCCTGCCCTCATGCACTTCACCTAAAAATACTTCTCAGTTTTCCTGGTCACATTACGCTGTTAACTCCCATTACGGTCTTGCAGGCAATTCCAGATGTTTCCTGCTACCACCTGTGCTTACAGATTCTTCTCATGAAGAATGATTGTATTTGAATAGGTTGTGCAGACCAAGTTTAACGAGAAGCTCCACCAGATAAAATTACCCTAATTTGAGAGGCATGCACACAGAGTTGAGACAAGTTTGTTTCAAAGTAAGAATATATCAGCTCAAAGTCCCACGCTGTGCAACAGCCCAGCACCTGACTTCTATAGCTGAATTATTGGTTATATCAGGAGTCTACAGCATTTTCTGTGTAAATGAAGGTTGTTGATTCTGGAGCTTTTGCCACTTGCTCTGTACATCTGAAAGAGGTACACATTTTGTGGTGTTTTCTGTCTACACTGAGTCTTTGCTGCATCAAATCAAAATGGAGTTCAAGGCAAGTGGAAATACAAGCTCATGTAATATAAATGCCAGCATAGACAGAATTTATGAGTTCACTCAACAGTTCCTGTGTCACAGCAGCAACTTCTAATGAAATGAAAAAGAAACTATTAGGATATGCTATCATTTCGTGTCACTCCTGTTCCAGGGGCTACCTGCTTCTCTTGTAACTTAAATATAATCAGAGATTTTTACTTTATAGTGCCTAGAGCTGGTCAGTTGCAGCAGACTAAGAAGCTTTCATATAGCAGGAACCCCAAAGTTGATAACAAACTTTAATTGAAAGACTGTGTCACGTTTCCTTTATTCATCTTTATAATTTGAGATATTTCCAGTACAATTTTTGTACAAAGAAAATTTTGTATGAGTGAGTAGCAGATTTTCTTTCCTTCCACTCATATATGGCATGTTTCTCAGATAAAATTCTAGCTGGAAAATGAGGGTCATCGTCAGCTCAGAAACTCATGGTGCAAAGAAATCTTCACTGAGTAGGTAAGCCTAGCCATATCCATAGCAGAACAATTTCTCATTCTCAGTTTGCAGTCCAGATAGTGAACAATACAGGACTCTGTTTGAATCCTCCACTTCCAAGAGAGAATAGTGTGTTCCCATGGACCGAAGCTGGAAATTTTTATCTGGTAACATCTTAAAGCCATCATCTAATATCAAGATTTAAAGTGACAAGTAGTATGAATAATTATTACTTTATTCTCTGCTTTTAGGTTCAAATATTACCTCCAATACATAATGATCTAGTTACAGGTGAGGCAACATTTTCATTACAAAGTCACTTCTCTGTGACTGTGTCATTCGAGGAAGACGTTTCTCATGTTAATCATCAGTCCAGTCATAAACTGGATTAATAATGATTAATGACACATACTTTTTGCTGTTTCTGAAATGCTTCCTATCTCACAGATAGTTCACCAGAGTCTCAGGTAGGACAGTTAAGGCTTCTGCTACTAAGTTCTACTGGTGCTCAGCTGTACATAGGCAATTTTTGACACATAATCCAGCATTTCTGATAGTGCAGCAAACCATTAGTATCCTCTCTGGTTTGCAGCCCTGCCCAAATATTTATCTGAAAGTAAGCCTGGTTGGAATGCAAAGGGAAAATGCTGTGACGTTTGCCTTTCACAGAAGGGAAGGCTGTAGAAGTAGATACTCTGGTAGCTTTTCTTTCATTCAGTTGTTTTCAAAATAATTTTTTGGGTAATGTTAGATAGTGTTTGAAAAATGTTGTTTATCAGTTTTCTTACCTGTTATTGTTTGTGCTACAGTAGATTTAAGGGTCGCCAACTGGAGCAGGGTCCCATAGTGCTTTGTATGTACAAAATGCAGGGATTTTGAAGATGTGGAGGAAAGCAGGAGTGCTTAAGCAGAAAAGGATGATCTAGGCTGGAAAACACTTGACTGCCAGGAATAGGATAGAATTCTGTCTTGACAGGTGTGAAGAAAGTAGATAAAAAAAAAATTACTGTTTCTCATAGAAAAAGAAATAAGGGATCCCAAATAAGAGTCCAGGAGAAAGGAGAGGACATGGCTCTTCACGTAACATGTAGGAAAGTCATGGACCTCCTTGCTCCAAAATTTTATGGGTCTCAATTTGCACAGATCCAAAAGGAGTCTAGAGAAATCAATGGGGGAGGATTTGTTCTATCACCTGTCCCCCTGCTTGAGGACAGTTGATAGAAATAAAAATGCTTGAGATTTATCAGTCTTCCAGAGCTGCAGAATTGTTAACATCTATGATAATATTGTGGCAGCATCATTGCACATCTGTACAATTCTTAAACATCTGTTTTGATGTATTGCTAAAAATCAAGACTGATCGATGTGACTGTTCTTATATGTTTTACAGTCTAGGAATTTTTTTGTTCAAGAAAGAGACATGGGCACAAGGAACAAAACCTGTATGGAAGTGGCTGCTCCTCTCAACAACAGTGTCCAGTCTGGCAGCACTCAGAGCATATAAGCTTCTCACAGCAGAATTACAAAGTACTTACATTTTGACAATTTAATGTGCTGGAACCGTCATTATTTCCTCACTTGTGTGCATTTGGGCAGATCAGAATAACTGGACCCAGAAATATCTTTGGACATACCTATTTCACAACAGGAGTAAAACCTCTTGGTGTTCTCATCTTCCCCTGAATTGCTGAGCCAGTCTCCAGGCTATTAAAAAAGCTCTGTGTACTTAATGTCTATACTGTGGTGGCTACTGTGGTGTCATTGTTTGATAGATTTCTATGTCACCAGCAATTTAGATGACAAAACCGTAATTCAAGACAGGGTTTGGAAATATTTTGAGGTTGATGATAACCTGGTGTTATTCAGTTGATCCTGTTGATTAAGTCTGAGACAAGGGTAATCAATTAGTTTAGTTACTCTGCTAATGGGATGAAAAAAAACCTCTGCACTAAGAAAGAAGGGTTCAAAAAACCGCTCATAAAGTCACATAAAGAGTTTCTCAATTTGGGAAAAAAATCAACATGATATATTTAATTAGCAAAATATAAATACCCCAAAACAAAGACCTACATATTTCCTTACATAACTAGACCAAACTGCTGCCTCCACCAACTCAGGAAAAATAAATGTCTAGCAGTCTTTTCCCCTGTGGAAATATGGCATCAGTTTTTTTAGTACGTGCTTGGATTCCTCTGTGCCAATGGTTCTCTTATAGGACAGTTCTCTGCTCCATGAGCTTCCAAACCAGTTCTCTATTTCTGTGTGCCAATTCCTATGGGCCACAGAATCAGGTATTCTCTCAATCTCAGCAAACAGTGTATTGCAGGCAAAACCTTTCCCGCACTCATCTCTAAGCTTCTGAAGCCCCACTCTCTCTCCATTCAGTACATTCCAAAGGGCAAGATGGCTGTCATGCAGCGCTCCAGTGACATGTGCTTCATCTCCAAAGACCAGACTCCCAATAGAAAACAAGGGACAGGAAGATTCAAACTAGCCATACATTGGACTTTGCAATGTAATCGTGTGTCATGCACAAGTTCTTGACTCTTCAGAGCTAGCAAAGAATATCAGTTCTCATAGTTTGAAATTGGCGGGTCATAGCCTGAGGGACCATGAGTTGTGATGGTAACTGTTGATAAGTAGCTTGGAATTTGAAGCTCTTCTTCATCTTCGTATCAGCCAGACAGTGCCTTTGTGAACAAGCATTTTTTGAAGTGGAAAAAAAGTAGTATGGCTAGTTTGAATCTTCCTGTCCCTTGTTTTCTAAGTCCAAGAAAAAATCCCCACAAAACCTGCAAAGTCCATCATGTTCTCTCCATGTGACAAAGCACAGTCCTGTAGGCTTTGTACAGAATGTGTGCCAGCAATGAAAAAGGAAGGAAGATCCATAGATGCACTGACAGATTATTATCTATGTTCAAGAAGATAATGCTTTGTACCCATTTTTAGTGTCTTCTGTCTATATAAAATATTTATTCTATTATGAAGTGTTGTAACAGTATGATGAAAAGTTAATTAGGAGCTGTACATCTCAGAGAAGCCAGGGACCTGCAGAGGGTTCCTCTGGCATTCACTGATAAGTTAATCTTTCTGGAAAGGCTAAACTAGACTTATTCCAGCACAAGGTTAAGCTGAGGTTTAGGGTTAGTTTATAAACGACAGACGTAAGTATGTGTGATCACTTTCTCCTGCACTCAAAATGTCACACTTTGGATGTGACCCAAAGGAAAAGCTGGGAGACACAACATATTTTGCAGAGACTTTATTGTCTGTACTCTTCTTTGTAGTCTCAGTCCATTAACCCATCCATATAAAAATACCCACTTAATGAGCTCTTCACTGAGAACATACACAGGACCTGTTTCCAGCAACATCTGCTCACACAGTCTTGAAGAAGGAAACTTGGAATCATGTAGTCAAATGTTTGCATAAGAGCTTGTGAGATTTGGCTTGCAAAGCCATGTTAGCATTTTATAGAAGACAGTCAGGTTTTGCAATTAATCAAGGAAGAAGGAAAGATTTCTATTAGAATTTCTTTCCCTTTCCCCTCTCTTTCCCTTTCCCACCTGCCTTATCTTCCTAGTCTTTTATAGACAGCATTGCAGAATGGTTGTCTACTTAAATGAAGATTTTTTTGAGGACAGGTAGGTGTAGGTGGTCTGAATTATGCTAACTATTGAAAATCTCTTCCACCAAGCTTTCTCTTACAACAGGTCTCTCTTGCTGCATTTTTACCTGTGGCTGTACATCCGTGTTTATCTGTAAAGTCCACAGAAATTTCACACCCGGGTGTTTAAGCCTCAAACAAAGACCACAGTTCTGTAGACTACAAAGCTCTAAGTTGTATTATTCAATTACTCACCTCACTGTGAGGAACTCAACTTCTGGTTTGCTTGTTGCTAAGCTTACTGGAAAAAGGGAAGGAAAAAGGGAAAGAAAACGGAAGTGTTTTTCTTGAGAACTTAGTCTGCTTTGGGTTTGGAGGGGGATTGGACTAGATGGTCTTTCGAGGTCCCTTCCAATCCCTAATGTTCTGTGATTCTGTGATCTTTGTCAGCAGCATGGACAGTGGCATTGAGTGCACACTCAGCAGGTTTGTTGATGACATCAAGTAGTGTGGTGTGATCAACATGCTGGAGGGAAGGGAGGCCATTCAGAGGGACAGTCTTGAGAACTGGGCCTGTGCAAACTGCATGAGGTTAAAAAGTCCAACTGCAAGGTTCTACGTTTGGGTTGGGGTAATCCCAAGAACAAACACTCGCTGGATGGTGAATGGATTGAGAGCAGTTCTGAGGAGAAGAACTTGGAAGTGTTGGTAGGTGAGAAGCTCAACATAAGCCATCAATGTGTGAGTGTAGCCCAGAAGGCCAAATATATCTTGGGCTGTATCAAAAGGAGCGTCACCAGCAGGTCAAGGGAGGTGATTGCCTCCCTCACTGCTCTACTCTTGTGAGACCTCACCTGGAGTACTGTCTAGTTCTGGAGTCCCCAATACAAAAGAGACATGGAATTGTTGGAGTGAGTTCAGAGGAACACCACAAGAATGATCAGAGAGATGTAGCCACTTTCCTATGAAGAGAGGATAACGGAATTTGTGCTGCTCAGCCTGGAGAAGAGAAGGCTCCAGGGGGACCTCCAGGCCCCCTAGTGCCTGAAGGGAGCCTGCAGTATAGATGAAGAGGGCATACAATGACAGGACAAGGGACAATGGTTTCAAACTGGAAGAGGGTAGATTTCTGTTAGATTTTAGGAAGATATTCTTCACTATGAGAATGGTGAGGCGTGGGAACAGGTTGTCCAAGGAACTTGTGTATGCCCCTTTCTTGAAAGCATTCAAGTCTGGGTTGGATGAGGCTTTGAACAATCTGGTTTAGAGAGAGGTGGCCCTGTCCATGGAAGGGGGTGTTGGAACTAGATGATCTCTAATCTAAATTGTTCCATGATTCCTTAGTTCTATGATTAGCTTACATTGAGGAACATCAGGGTCATGGTCTGATTTTCAAGGTAGTGCACTAACCAAAATTTCTCCTCTAGAATCTGTTTTTCATGAAAAGAACCGCAGTGGTCTTCTGGTCGCTTTAAACTTTCATACCCCTGCATTGGTGCTCAAAGGGAGCCCACTAGCATTTCTTTTCCCACTTCTCAGCTTGTACTGGCATAAACATTTGAGCAACTGAACAGTCATCCAGATCTAAGAGCAGATCAGATGAAAAAATGTCTTTCAAAAACACTGAACTCTCAGAACTGAGCTGTTGTGAAATGGCATGTATTCCTCATCTAGCAAAGGAAAGCACAACTGAGAAAGGGATACCTCTCGTAGTGATGATAAGATTTGAGGTGAATGTGTAACAACATTTTTGTCAGGGGCTGCACTAATTTTATTTAGTAAGTAAATAAACTGCTTGAGATGCTTTTTTTCTGCTCTCCCCTTCAGAACATGCAAAAGTTTCAGGCCACTAGGAAATCAGGCCAAGTCTCCCTTCAGCTACAGGTCCTGTTCTTTTTGCTGACACTGCATATACCAGACAATCACATGCATGTCATCACTGCAGGTTTAGGGGAGAGTGGCTGGGAAGCTACTTGTCAGAAAGACACCTGGGAGTATTGGTTGATTGTTCACTGAATATGAGTTGGCAGGGTGCCCAGGTGGCCAAGAAGGCCAACAGCTCTCTAACCTGTATGAGAAGTAGAGTGGCCAGTGGGAGTAGGGAGGTGATTATACCCCTGTAACTGAACAACGCTGCACTTTGTTTCTACATACTGAATATATAATGCCACCTCAAGAACTCACCAAAAGGACAAAGAAAGCGACAAAAGACACAAAAGCAATTGTTGCTCCTGTGAGAAAGTTTTGATGTGTTTGTATTTTTAAATTATATTTGTGGTTACGATTATTGTAGTTTTATTGCAATGAGCCACAGTGGATGCAAGGTAGGGCAGCCAGTAATACTAATACACTAATCATAGAATCATCAAATCATCAGGGATTGGAAGGGACCCTGAAAGATCATCTAGTCCAATCCCCCTGACAGAGCAGGATCACCTTACTGGAGAAGCCATGGAATCAGAATCACCCAGGGCTGATGAGTATTTGTATCTGAAATCTGTTTACAGGTTGGGTATTAGGATAACTGAGGGATGGTGATCCGCCGTAAGCATTGTATCTCAGCAAGACTGTGCTCCCTTTTATCTTTGGAGCAGAGGTGACTGTACCACCACTCCAAAGACACCAGTCAAGTTGTGACTGTGGTGATGGGGTGGATAGTGGCAGGCCCAGCTACCTCAGCTCCTTGACAAGGACCTGATGAAGAGGCACTGTGACTCTGCACCTTGAATACTGTCTTCATTTCCAGGCCCATCACTACAAGAAGGACACTGAGGTGCCAGAGCACGTCTAAAGAAGGGCAACAAAGTTGACAAAGGGCCTGGTGCACAAGTTCTGTGAGGAGTGGCTAAGGCAAATGGGATTGTTTGGTCTGGAGAAAAGAAGGGTGAAGGGAGACTTTACCACTCTCTACATCTGCCTGAAAGGAGTTTGTAGTGAGGTGGATGTCAGTTTCTTTTCCCATTTAATAACTGGCAGTAAAAGAAAAAATGGTTTTAGGTCGCACCTGCCAAGGTTTAGATTGGATATCAGGAAAAACATTTTTACTGAGAAGGTTGTCAAGTAATGGAACAGGCTGCCCAGAGAAATGGTGGTGTCATCATGTCTTGAGGTATTTAAAAGACACATAAATGTGGTACTTAGGGACAGGGTTTGATTGTGGACTTGGCAGCTCTGAGTTAATGGCTGAACTCAATGACCTCAAAGGTCTTTTCCAGGCAAAATTATTCTATGATTCTATCATTCTATGATCCTGCTTTTGCAGTGTGAGTTTTCTTTCTGTAATAGTACTTTTTCATAGTGCTTTCAGGGGAATACTCTATTGGGTGAGTTAAAAATGCTGTGCCTCTCCTTATCTTGCCTCAAGAGACATAGAGCTGTAAAAAAAAACCTGTGCCATTAATAGGGATTGTGTTTAGCAGTTTGCTGTGATGCTGTTATGTGATGACCACAGCATGTAGACTGCGGGAGCGTCGGCGGGAGGAACAACGCGGAGCAATCAATGTGATTGATAAAGCATTGTTCAACTTTATTATACCTAAACATTAGTTTATATAGAATTAGGCTTAACTGCGTGTTGTAAGCTTATTGGTTCTTAAGCCTATCGCTATATGATTGACATAACTATTCCAAACACTTATTGGTTAGAGACCTGATACCATACAAACAATCAAACTCTGTTCTGACTACAAGTCACAAAAGCATCCTGTCTTAGCGCCTTGGCCTTGCTTAATACAATGTTGCAAGACTTTTGCTGAGTCCTTGGCTTCACCATAATCTCGTCGACCATGCTATCTTCAGTGTTCAATCATCACACCAGCTGCTTCCCAGGCCTAATTCAATTCTAACTGTTCCTGCTCAAAGCCTGGATTGTACACAGCCTCTATCGATCCATGTCCCTGTTCTCTTAGCCACTCTGCAACAGTAGACCTTCAGATTACTGTGGAAAACTGACGTAACTGTCCAAGAGATTTGTTGACTTGCTCTTCATATTCCCGGAGCAAAGCAATCTGATACTGAAAGTGGGTGAAATTCTGTTATTGCTCCCATAATTAATTCCATGAGACTTGTCTGTTTGCTTGGCAATACACACGCTGCACAGAATGAGATGCTCACATCCAGGCCCTCTCTCATAGTTTCAGGGTTGAGATGGCACCAAAGTATGAGACTGCATTCTTGGACACCATGCTCTGGATCCAGACACTTCCTGGACCACAGGGAGGTGAAGAAGAGGAAGGTAAGAAGAAGCATCATGCTGTTCATGCCAGTACATGCAAAGTAAAAAAGCAGGAAAGGGATGCCTGACAAACCAAGTGAACTTTAAATTTGTAATGCTTTTTGTTTTCTGGAAAATGAAATGTAGCTATTTAATATTCCCTGCCAAGCTTTTACTCTGTTCTGGTAACCATCAGAAAGATACTTTGTTCTGTATTATTAACTGAGTGATGGGTTTTATAAGAGATGAACAGGTCGCATTCTTTTCAAGATTGTTCGCCTAAAGGTACCTTACTGTCCCGCAAAATAGATGCAGTGACCAGGAGTGTCCACAGGGAGGCGAGCAAATCTTAATTCGTAGAATTAACTGGGGTATTTTGCAGAGAGGAGGGGTTCATCCACACCAGAAAAACGGGATCTGGTTACAATTGTGCCAAAGAGACCTAATGTCCTGGCCAAGACTTCAGGGTGAATGTACGTTTTGTTTTGAGGCAGTTGCAACAAGCAGAGTGAATCTGAAGGAAAAGGGAGAGGCCATATACAGGGACTATTGAAGGTGAGCGTATGATCATTTAACTTGTTTTGTCACTTCCTGTAAGGACTGAAGATCTTCTAGCAAAAGCATACTTACTGAGCATACTAAAATTTTTCCAGAACACTATGTTTTCCACCATGTAGTTGGTTTATGAATGGCAAACGTATTACAGGCACACTAACTCAAAACTGCCTGAGTTCTTGAAACACCAGAGCCACATGAGCCTGGCACCATGTTGGAACTGGCATGGCTAGACCTTGGCCTGTGGTACCTTTTCACTGTGATGCATTCATGGGCTAAAGGTCATCAGCAGAGGTATAGCCCTGCTCTCAGGTATCAGACAGTTGCAAGGATATCCAGTTAAATGGGCATTGAACCTGCATATTAATTCTTGACCATGGCATAGCATCTGTTTGGAGTGAATTTTTATAAAGACTCGTGTGATCACACCTCCTGATAATCTTTTTAGACTGATGTAACTTCAGACCTGACTGTCTTCCAAAACAGCAACACTTCCAATCTCTCATTAAAGCCTCTGGCGCAAGGTAACACTGACGTAGGAGGCTAATCAGAAAAGTCTCTTTCTTGCATCTCATTCTGATTGCCACAGGGGCAGGTAAGACAGTATACCTTTGCAGAGTGTTTGTGTGCTCCTGCTGTGTTTCTTGGTCCTGTGTACGTACCAACCCTCAGCTAGAGCTTCCTGGAAACCTCCCTCTTCTCCTGTTAAGACATGCGTTGACAGAGGTTGCTTTATTTAAAAATAGGTGCTTAGCATGTGAGATCCTGCTTTCTGGCCCAGGACAAAATTATTAATACCACAGATCACAGTGCCATAACTTAGTAGCTTTGGAAGATTTTGGATGAAGCTTTTGATTTACGCTAAGGACAGGTAAGCTAAGGTTGCTGCTTCTTGTAGTGAAAACTCTGTCTTGCCTGTGATGCCATTTTGGAATATTCAGGAACACTCAATATCACTTGTGCAGTGCTTTTATCTGCCTGGTAACCACTAAAACAGTTGGTCACCATTAAATGGTCTTCTTGGCCACCCAGGTATGCTGATGCCCAGATGGCCAACCTTATCCTGGACTGCATCAAAAGAAATGTGATCAGGAGATCAAGGGATGTATTTCTCTCCCTCTACTCTGCTTTTGAGAGACCTCAGCTAGAGTACTGCATCCAAATCTGGTGTCTCCAACGTAAGAACAACATGGAACTGTTGGAGCAGATCCAGAGGAGGGCCATGAGGATGATCAGATAGGCTGGAGCACTTTTCCTATGAAGACAGGCTGAGGGAGTTGGGGACGGGGAGGGATTTTTTACAAGGGTATTCAGTGATAAGACAAGGGGCAACAGTTTCAATCTGAAAGAGAGTAGATTTAGATTAGATTCTAGGAAGAAATTCCTCACTTTGAGGGTGGTGAGGCAGAGGAACAGGTTGTCCAGAGTAGTAGTGGGTAACCCCTCCCTAGAAGTGTTCAAGATCAGGTTGGATAGGGCTCTGGGCAACCTAGTCTAAGTGTTCCTAGACCGTGCATGGTACTTGTATCTGCTGAGCAGTGTTACTCAGATCATACATCAGCAGCAGCTGCACAGTCTGGAATGTAAGAGCAAACACTGTCAAAACCCGTTGTGTTGTAAGCTACTCATGAATTAAAAAAAAAAAGAAATCAACACAAACCATTCTAAATAGCTAAGAATTTTGAGTCAATCAAGTTTTCCTTTCAAGATTCAATTGAAATTCTACTGCAGTGTACTAATACAGCAGTTTTTTATAACATTTCTATTAAAACACAAAGACAGCTTCCACCTAAATGTAATTTCAGCTTCTGATTTGCAGGCTTTTTCTTCACACAGTGGAATAATGAAGCAAAATATTTAAATTAAGACTGCTTTAATATTTAATAGTTCTGCTAGACGGTAGCCGGATTGCCAACAGTCTCCAAATAGTCTTGTTTTCTCACAGCTTTGACAAAGTCCACGTAAGCACTTGCATCTCTCTTTACACTGAAGACCATTAAACATACCAAGTGTGTAAATCTAACCTGTAAGTAAGTCTTGGTAGGACTAAAACATAGACATTTCCTTTCAGCTGATCCACATGTTTTGGGTGAGTTTCTGAGCATCGTGGTGCAGCAAACAACATGCCACAAACTCTCTGATTCTCACTTAGAATTTGTATTTGTGTTTCACAGAATCACAGAACATTAGGGATTGCAAGGGACCTCAAAACATCATCTAGTCCAGTCCACCTGCCACAGCAGGATCATCTAGACCAAGTCACACAGGAACACATCCAGGCGGGTCTTAAATGTCTCCAGTGAAGGAGACTCCACAACCCACATGGGCAGCCTGTTCCACTGCTCTGTCACCCTCACCATGAAGAAATTCCTTCTTATATTGATGCAGACTTTCCTGTATTCCAGCTTACACCCTTTGCTCTTTGTCCTATCATTGAACAACACTGAGAAGAGCCTGAATCCATCCTCCTGACACCCACCCTTCACATATTTATAGACATTAATGAGGTCACCTCTCAGTCTCCTTCAAGCTAAAGAAACCCAGCTCCCTCAGCCTTTCCTCATAATGGGGGTGTTTTACTACTTCCATCATCTTTGTGGCTCTGCGCTGGACTCTCTCCAGCAGTTCTATGTCCTTCTTGAACTGAAGGGCACAAAACTGAAATTAAAATTCCAGATGTGATCTCACCAGGGCAGATCTACTAACCACCCCTCTTCTGATTCACCCCAGGATGCTGTTGGCCCTCTTGGCCACAAGGGCACACTGCTGGCTCCTGGTCATCCTGCTGGCCACAAGGACCCTCAGGTCCCTTTCTCCTATACTGCTCTCCAACAGGTCAGTCCCCAACCTGGAGTTGTTCTTGCCCAGATGCAAGACTTTATACTTGCCCTTGTTATAGTTGATTCAGTTTCTCTCCACCCAGCTGTCCAGCCTGTCCAGGTCCCACTGAATGGCAGCAAAGTCTGCTGGGGTGTCAGTCACTTCTCCGAGCTTTATGTCTTCACCAAACTTGCTGCCAGTGCACTCTAATCCTTCATCCAAGTCATTGATGAGTAGATTGAATAGGACTGGTCCCGGTACTGACCCTTGACTCCACTAGATACAGGTCTCCAACTAGAATCTGTCCCATTGACCACCACTCTCTGCCTTCTATCCTGCAGCCACTTCACGATCCACCTCACTACCGAATTGTCCAGATCACATTGCCTCCATCTGGCTACAAGGATGGTTTAGGATACCATGTCAAATGCTTTACTGAAGTCAAGACGGACCACATCCACTGCTTTGTCATCATCTATCCACCTAGTTATGTCCTCATAAAAGGTTGGTCAAGCATGATTTTACCTTGGAGAAGCCTTGCTGACTGTTTCTAATGACTCTTTTATCCTTCATGTGCCTGGAAACAGTGTCTGGGATAAATTGTTCCATCACATTTCCTGGGGTGGTGGTGAGGCTGGCCAGTCTACAGTTACTTGAGTCCTCCTTCTTATCCTTTTTGAAGATGGGAGTATCATTTGCTATCCTCCAGTCCCTAGGCACCTCTCTTGGTCCCCATGACTTAGCAGAGATGATGGAGAGTGGCTTAGCAATTACTTCCTCTGTCTCTTTTAGCTCTCGCAAGTGCACCCCATCCAGAGCCATGGACTTATGTCCATCCAGTTTGCTCAACTGATCCCTAACCCAGTTCTTAGGACAGCTCCCAGCAGTATAGACAGAGACAAAGAATGTGTTCAGTACCTTGTATTTGCTGTGTTTGGGTGTTGTGTTTGTATTGTGTGTTAGTATTTGTGTATTGTGATTTTGAGTATTGGATCTGTATTGAGTATTGTGTTGTAAATGAGTATCAGTACTGTGTTTGCTGTGTTTCAGGGAGAAAGTCGAATTTAAATTCACAGTTTTTGAAATTTACTGACAGATGATGTATTGCATCCTGAGGTAAAAATCAAAACATAAAAATCACTTAACTTTGTTCTAAGCAACACTGATCTTCTCAGGTAGCACAGAGCAGTGTAAGAAAACTTTGGAGCCCCATGCTTTTTCCCTTAATGGCAATCAACTGCAAGTCAGTAAAAAGAGATTAAATATTTTTAAAAAAAATTGTTCTAATTCTGGACCCAGTTGGCTACAAAGCTGTAATTCGATGTCTGCAACACAACAACATCCAGAGGTTTGAAGAGAAGCACACAGCATGAAGAAAGCACAATGAATGACATTAGTTTGTACCGACTTAAAAATAAAAAGGATTTTGAAGCTCATGGATAACTGTAATAATAGCCCTCACAATGGTTTCACATCCAACAAGTAAAGAAATCAGACTCCCGTCTGCACGAGCCATGCCTTCTTGCTCTAGTTTGGGATTTTTGTGGTTTATCTTGAAAACTGCAAGCCAAATTGCAAGCCAAGTTTCTGCACCTCTGCAGATGCAAGGGTTTGGGTTTTCAGTTTCAGGTTTCCAGCTCCTCTTTTTTCTCCTGAGCCTTACCTTTTCTTCTTGTCTGTATTTTGGAGAAAAGACATGTCACTGGGCTAAGCATGGCAGTCATCTTTCCCTGGAAACGTGGTGAATACAGGGAGAGTGTGGTACATTAAGGATCATTGGAAAGAAGGCTTGTTCTGAATTCCATGGTTTGCTGAAATAAAGAGAGTTCTTCCCTTGTTCCTGGCCATAGGAACAGGCATTTTAGAAATGGAGGAATGTCTTGGAAGAACAAGAAACAGAGAACTGGACTTCAAAATTCCTGCTGATGCTGAGGGACATGTGCATGGATTTGGCGGGCACCATGTGTCCAGAAAAGGCAGGAATGGCTGGAACCCTTCCCTTTGAGGGATTGGACATTGTAGTTTTTTTCCCAAGTTATGTAAGAACATGTGATTAATCTCCATATGTTTGAGTGGAGCTTTATGTGGGGTGAATACTTTATGTGGGGTGAATGAAATACCCTGTTTTTTCCCAAATCAAGAAGTTAGTTTTGGTTTTGTCTGCAGTTCATAAGTGGTTTCTGAACCCTCCTTGCTTTGTTTTTTGTTTCAGCCCATTGGCACATTAGCTAAATTAATTGGTTAATTACTGCTTGGGTTTTAAAGCCCTTGACACTTACACAAGTTAAGGAAAGACAGAGATCATAGGATCGTAGGATCATAGGATGTTAGGGGTTAGAAGGGACCCAAGAGATCATGGAGTCCAACCCCCCTGCCGCAGCAGGACAAAACTATCTAACACAGATCACAGAGGAATGCATCCAGGCAGGCCTTGAAAGTCCCCAGAGAAGGAGGGGGGACCTCCCTGGGGAGTCTGTTCCAGTGCTCCGTGACCCTCACAGCAAAGAAGTTCCCCCTTGTGTTGAGGCGGAACCTCCTTTGCTGCAACTTACACCCATTGCTCCTTGTCCTATCACAGGGAGCAAGTGAAAAGAGCCTGTCCCCCTGCTCCTGGCCAGCCTTCAGATACTTATCAACATTGATCAAATCTCCCCTAAGTCTTCTCTTCTCCAGACTAAAAAGCCCCAAGTCCCTCAGCCTCTCCTCATAAGCCATGCCCTCCTGTCCCCTAATCATCCTCGTAGCCCTCCGCTGGACCCTCTCCAGTAGATCCTTGTCCCTCTTAAACTGGGGGGCCCAAAACTGAACACAGTACTCAAGATGAGGCCTCACCAGGGCAGAGTAGAGGGGGAGAAGAACTTCCCTCGATCTGCTGGACACACTCCTCCTAATACACCCCAGGATCCCATTGGCCTTCTTGGCCACCAGGGCACATTGCTGTGCCATGGTTAACCTGTTGTCCACCAGGACCCCCAGGTCCCTCTCCACAGGACTGCTTTCCAGTAGATCACCTCCCAGCCTGTACTGGTGGAGTTTGTTATTCCTCCCCAGATGCAGGACTCTGCACTTGTCCCTGTTGAACCTCATCTGGTTTCTCTGTGCCCAGCCCTCCAGTCTGTCCAGGTCTCTCTGGATGGCAGCACAGCCCTCAGCCGTATCAGCCAAACCTCCCAGCTTGGTGTCGTCGGCAAACTTGCTGAGCAGACACTCTGTGCCCTCATCAATGTCATTGATGAAGATGTTGAACAAGACCGGTCCCAGCACGGATCCCTGAGGGACACCACTAGTCACAGCTCTCCAGCTGGACCTGGCACCATTGATCACCACCCTCTGAACTCTATCCTGCAACCAGTTCCTAACCCACCTCACTGTCTGCTCTTCCATCCCACACTTCCTCAGCTTGCTCACTAAAATTTCATGGGAGACAGTGTCAAAGGCCTTGCTAAGGTCAAGGTAGACCACATCCACCTTTTTCCCTGAATCTAACCATTCAGTTATTGCATTATAGAATGCTGTCAGGTTAGTCAAGCAGGACTTCCCCTTGATAAATCCGTGCTGACTACTCCCGATAACCTTCTTCTCTTCCAAGTGCCTTGAGATGCCCTCCAGCAGGAGCCGCTCCATCATTTTTCCAGGGATGGCGGTGATGCTATAGCATTTGGTAGTAAAATAGACAACCACCAGTTTCACTTGATTCTTTACCTAACCTCTGTGGTCACAAGTGTTGTTCCAGAGGGTCCAGAACTGGGACACGGTGTCTTTGATATATTTATTAATTATGTGAATGAGGGAACTGCATGCACCTTCCTAAGTTTGTAGATGACACTTAGTTAACTGGCTGCATCAATCTGGTGGAGGGTAGGAAAGCCTTAAGGAGTGATCTAGGCAGCCTAGTGTTGAGTCCATGACTGGTTATAACAACCCCGTGGAAGGCTACAGACTTGAGGATGTGTGCTTGGAAAGATGCACATTGGAAAAGTACCTGACGGTGTTGTTTGAAAGCTGGCTGAATAGGGCCCTGCAGCATGCTTAGGTGACCAAGAAGGCCAATGGCATGTTGGTTTGTATTAGAAACAATGTGACCAGCAGGAGTACAGAGGTGATCATCTCCCTGTACTTGGCACTGGTGAGGCTGCACCTTGAGTACTATGTTCAGTTTTGCACCTATCACAACACAAAGGACATAGAAGAGCTGGAGTGTCTCCAGAGAAGGACAATGAGGCTTGTGAAGGCCCTGGAGCAACAGTTCTGTGAGGAGCAAATGAGGAAACAGGGCCTGCTTAGCCAGGACAGAAGGATGCTGGGGGGACACCCTACTGCTCTCTACAATAACCTGAAAGGAAGCTGAAATGAGGAGGGGGACAGCCTCTTCCCCTGGTGGCCAGCAGTTGGACTAGAGGAAATGGCTGCAAGCTGCATCAGGGGAAGTTAAGACTGGATATTACAAATAATTTCTTCACTTAAATAGTTATCAAGTGTCTAAATGGGCCGACCAGGGCAGTGATAGAGTCACAATTCCTGGAGGTATTTTTCTACATCAACCTGAGAAGGAACTTCTTCACAGTGAGGGTGATGGAGCATTGGAATGGGCTGCCCAGGGTGGTTGTGGAGTCTCCTTCACTGGAGATATTCAAGACCTGACTGGATAGGTTCCTGTGTGACTTGGTTTAGGTGATCCTGCTGTTGCAGGCGGATTGGACTAGATGATCTTTCGAGGTCCCTTCCAATCTGTAGTGATCCTATGATTCCATGAATATGTTGACCTAGTGCTTTAGGGAGATGATTTAGTCGTGACCTGGCAGTGCTGGGTCAAAGGTTGGACATGCTGATCTTAAAGGTGCCTTCCAAGCAAAGATACTCTGTTTCCATTTGTGCAAGTGTTACAGTCACAGCTAGATGTAAACCTGGTAAATTCCTTTCTGCTACTTCACAGTTTTTACTTTCTGCCTTTTTTCTGATGTACTTTCACTTTAGTCTATTTACAAAGTGTTAAGGAAATAAAGAAAGGAAACTTGGGTTGTGTTCCTGAGTATGATTAACATGAAGTGAATTTGCGATGTGCAAACAAGCCATGATATATCTAGCTTGTGATCTTCTAAGCAGTGGAACTCTGCAGCCTGGCCTGGGAAAGGTTAACATTTCTCTCTCATCCTCAGTGGTAGCACAAGAACAGTTCAAAACTGTGGGCTATCCCTTTTGGATCTTTACTAGTCCATGAAAGATAGCTCAAATGCAGCACATGGTCATTCATTTCTCTGCAAATTTGCTTCTTATTACTGGAAACATATCTTTATCCCTTCACACAGCTAAATTCTACAGCAGAAGTGCCAGAGGGACTCACAACTGTTGCTACAACTGGAGATAAGTCAGAGCACAGAAAGGAATGTATATTAGTGCTACTTCAAGGGCACCAGAGCATCTCAAGACTGTAGCACCACTCAGTTGGATTGGGCCAGAAGCTTTTATTCCCTGCTCTGAAATGCATCCTTGAGCTGTTTGTCTTCCTTTCCAGATGCAGAAATAAGACACAGCTCCTCTGACAGATTTAGCTCTTCTGAAACATGAGATCCAGGACAGGCAAGACAGTATTTCCTAGAATGCTTCCACATCTATCTGTAATTCTCTTGCAATTGGGCTGAAACCGAAGTAATCCTCCATCATACCCATTTTAATTTCAAGAATAAAAGGAAACCTGTGCAAATTCTCCAGGCATAGGAATTTACTTAGCAGATTTCTACACTTCTGCCCAAAGTGTCATTGTCCTGAAAACAGAATGACTGGCTGAATTTACTGTCTCATTGTATCCCCTTTTCTGTTTACCCTCTGTCTTTTCCCTCTCATCATCTGATGAGATCAAAGATCATTCTCCTGTGGCTGGAGAAGATCCTCTTTCACTTTGTTAGAAATTATTGGCTTGGAGTATGATTTAAATAAATCTAGTGACTAGGATATCTGTTTTGTCTGAAACATTATTTTCTCAGGGGAACATTAGGACCATTTTTCACAGCCAGCTTTGTTATGCAGATCAGTCTTATTCCTTCAGAGAGCTTTTAGACTGAAATATTTCACAGCAATATACAATATTAGCAGACATTACATACTCTTGCCCTAACCCCTTATTACAATATCAACATAATCTGATGAGCTTAACATAAATTAGACTGAGTAAACTTAGTGCTGCCTGGTTATCACGGTCTTTCATTCATATAAGTTGCCCCTGTCTCAGATTCTGCTATTACAAACCAACACTATCACCCTTTGCAATTAAGAAAAGCTGCAGTCTGCAGACGGGAAATGCATCATGCCTGGTACTGAATTCTCTGACAGTTGCTACAGGGAGGAAATCCTTAAGATGTGAAACTACAGAGCTAATAAAATATTCTGTACACTGAGTATTCAGCGTCTTTACCTGAAATAGATAGCCTTTTAAAAAGCAATAAACTTATCCACCAGAGAAAGCACAGAAAGAGTTAGGATCAGTCCATAATGGCATATTTTAAGTTGCTATGAATGAAAGGAAGATGCCCAGACTGACACTTGCCACAGGCACCTATATGTCAGCTGAGCAGTTGATACCTTTTAGGTTGTGGCAGCAACCATAGTTCTTGGATCTTTATTCTGTCTTTCTCATTAGTCTGTGCTGAGTGACCTCAGGTAGGCTCCAAATATTCCTGCCCTACTCAGACTGCCACTACTCAGTCTGCGGAGTAAAGACCTCCAGCAAAGCTGGTCAGTCATCCTTGGCATAGGGTAGAAACTGGAGAATCATTGCAGGATGACTTTGTGATCAGCAGGGGTGCTTGCTGTTGCAGAGAGGAGAATAAGCTTTCATATGGATTTCCTGGTTAGTCTTTGCACCAGTCTATGATCAAGAGGGAAGAACCTTTTGACTCTGAAAGAGGAACAAACCGACCAGCCAGCAAGGTAGAAACTGTCTCTGTGTGCCCAAGCCCAGCTGTCTGAAATGCTCTCCTGTCCTCCACCATTTCAAAATAACAAAACAAGTGTGTTTGGAAATATTGCAAACACTGAAACATAAGTTTCTAGTAGCATTAGCACTCACTTCAGTGGAAGCTCAATAGGATCAGCCAAGCTGCTCAAAATAGCAGCCATGCAAGAAGGTAACTCCTGATTGCTGCCAAAAGCAAATCAGACAAAAAGTATGCACAGGCCTGACTCTAACATTACATACATCAGACAACAGATCAAGCTGTTGCAAAAGCCTCAGAGTATTCAACATTGGTTCATTCAGAAGGCAAATATCATGAATAACTGATGACCATATCTGTTTAGGCCATGGTCCATGAATTGTCCAAATGAAAGCAGTGGTAATACTGAACAAAGAGAGTGGAAAGATACGGAAACACAAAACAGTTTTCCTTTGTTTTTGTCCTGAGCAAGGCTACATAAGTGCAAATCTCAAGCTTCACTAAAAAATCTTCCAGGCAAAGGATTAAACAATCCTTCCCTCCATCAAGATAAATATTTTCTCCTTGTTCTTAAGGCAAACATTCCCAGTCACTGAAAGTCTAACCATGTGGCTATCCTACATAATCCACTATATGAAACTATTGCCAATATTATTTGCATGATGTTGAGCCACATAAGAGGACAATTCAGGCAGAAATATTTGAAAAACCCCAGAAAACAAGATTATCTTCAAGCAGATTCAGCTTACAGTGAGCCAATAACAGTGAAAACGTTAACAATTAGATGAATAGCAAAAGTCCTGCATTAATGGCATACAGGTGAGATACAAAAGGAAGAGTAACATATAATAATCACAGAATCACAGAATCATAGAATCATTAAGGATTGGAAGGGACCTTGAAAGATCATCCACTCCAATCCCCCTGACACAGCAGGATCACCTAGACCAAGTCACACAGGAACACATCCAGGCGGGCCTTGAACATCTCTAGTGAAGGAGACTCCACAACCATCCTGGACAGGCTGTTCCAGTGCTCTGTCACCCTCATCATGAAGAAGTTCCTTCTCAGGTTGATGTGGAACCTCCTGTGTTCCAGCTTACAACCATTGCCCCTCGTTCTATCACTACATGACATTAAGAAGAGCCTGGCTCCATCCTTCTGACACCCACCCTATAAATATTTGTAGACATTAATGAGGTCACCCCTCAGTCTCATCTTCTCCAAGCTAGAGTCCCAGCTCCCTCAGCCTCTCCTCATAAGGGAGGTGCTCCACCTCTTTTATCATCTTTACTGCCCTATGCTGGACTCTCTCCAGGAGCTCCACATCCCTCTTCAACTGAGTAGCCCAAAACTGGACACAATACTCCAGGTGTGGTCTCACCAGGGCACAGTAGAGGAGGAGAAGAACCTCTCTTGATCTGCTAACCACCCCCCTTCTGATCCAACCCAGGATGCTGTTGGCCCTCTTGACCACAAGAGCACACTGCTGGCTCATAGTCATCCTGCTCTCCACCAGGACCCCCAGATCCCTCTCTCCTTCACTACTCTCCAACGGGTCAGTCCCCAGCTTATACTGGTACCTAGGGTTGTTCTTGCCCACATGCAAGACTCTACACTCACCCTTGTTATATTTTTCTCAGCCCAGCTCTCCAGCCTATCCAGATCTCGCTGAATGGCAGCACAGTCTGCAGGGGTGTCGGCGACACCACCCAGCTTTGTGTCATCAGCAAACTTGCTGACAGTGCATGCCAATCCCTCATCAATGTCAGTGTTCTAGTCATCCATGAATAGATTGAACAGGACTGGTCCCAGTACTGATCCCTGGGGCACTCCACTAGATAGAGGCCTCCAACTAGACTCTGTCCCATTGACCACTACTCGCTGACTTCTACCCTGTAGCCAGTTTACAATCCACCTCACTAACTGAAAATCCAGGCCACACTGCCTCAGTTTGGCTGCGAGGATGCTGTGAGAGACTGTGTCAAATGCCTTTCTCAAGTCAAGATAGATGACATCCACGGCTCTGCCATCATCTATGCACCTGGTGATGCCCTCATCAAAGGCTATCAGGTTGGTCAAGCATGACTTTCCTTTTGTGAAGCCATGCTGACTGTCCCTAATGACCCTCCTGTCCTTGATGTGCCTGGAGACAGCCTCTAGAACAAATTGTTCCATCACCTTTCCTGGGATTTGTTTGCATCTTATAAAAGGTGACAATATGCAAGACAGAGTACAAACATGTTTCCACAGGTAAATTACTCCTTCCACAGCACGCTGTTTGCCATACATGCAAATTTATATAAAAAATCCCCTAGTTGCCAAGAGATTAGAAGCACTGTTTTGAGTTCCAGTTTGTATTTACTTGCAATAATACACAGATTTTTAATACAAGCCATCCTCTGTGGATGTGTTAGCTTTTCATTCTAATAGTGCTTAGCAGGCTGGGTAGCAGCCCTTAGTTGCTGCAGTAGCTGATGATAAACATTAATGAAAAAACTCCACAAAATAAACAGTGTCTTGTATCTTGTTAGAGTTAGAGATGTAATGTCTTTAGGTATTTAGAAACAAAACCTAAACCAGTTCAGTGTGTTACACAGCAGACCTTAAGAAGGCAATTGCTTTAATGAAAATCTATTGCCTGATCCTTGATTTAGCTGGTAGAAATTCATACTTGACCTCAAGCTTCCTCTGCCAACTTGATGAGGACACTTAATTTCACTTATCTTCCCCTTGAAAGAGCAGATAATCTCTGTCTTCAGTTTCAGGGATACAAGAGGTAATGTCACTGAGAGTAATCATTTCTGGACTGAATCTGACTGGCAAATGTTTTGTATTTTCTAGAAAGTTCTGTATTTTCCTTTTCCTTTCTTCCCCAACACAGCTTTGCCATGGGGGTTCTGTGTAACAGGCAATGCCAGGGCATTTCACAGGATATTTGTAGGGCTTTAAAGGGCTGTTAGCTTGCCATGACAACTGGCCACACATCTCTCTCCTCCTTTAAAAGCCCTCCAAGAGTACAGTGACTAGCTGCTGTACACCCAGTACGCAAGTAAATACGGGCTGTCATGCAGGACCCTCCCTGCAGTGCCAGGGCCAGGCGCTTCGTACTTGCACAGAAACCAGTAGTTGGCACAGGTGGGCACTGAAGCTGCCAGCTCAGTCTGGAGCCATGGTAACCACTTGAAAGAAAACCATGGCAACACACAGTTCTGCACCCACCAGCTCTGACGCTGCTACCCAGATGGGTTCTTGTATGAACATGCAGACACCCAAATTTTGGGTTGCAGGGTGTACCCTGCTCTCATGCCAGTGATGGATGACAGTCTCTGTGGAAGATGTGTTTATGTGGAAGAGCTTCTGTGCTTAGTGGTGGAGCTCAGGGAGGATGAGAATAAGTTGAGGGCTATCAGGGAATGTGAGAGGCAGATAGATGCTTGGTGTCACTCCCTGCCTCCCACAAAAGAAACCCTACAGGCAGCACAGCCCGTGCCATAGAGACTTCTCTGTCTTCTTTCTGTCCCACTGAATGCGGTGACTTGGAGAGCAGGGAGAAATGGCAGGTCATTCCTGCCTGACCTGACAGGTGCCAAAGGTGTGTCCTCCTTGTTGTTACCCCACCTGCATATGTCCATCTCCCATCACTCTCAACACAGCAGACAAAACTTCAGACACCAGCAACCTAGTTAATGATCACAAAACCCAATACTGCAGTCCATGTTGCAGCCTACTAAGACCCAACCCAGAACAAAGAAGCGCAGCCAACTAATCCAGCAGGGGCACTTGTTTCACCAAGGAGAACTTTCAGTAATCCTGTAACAGCTGCCAGAAGTCATCAATAGGGGTTTTTCATGTATGTAGGTGCACTGAAATTGGTCTTTTATTTTGGCTGCCTCTGGATGTGCTCTGTACTGTGAGTATTTTGCCAGACTGATTCTCGCACTTTGATCAACTGAATAAGACAGCATTTATTTCTATTGGGAATGGCATTGTCCAGATTCTTAACACGTGGAAATGACGGGATGGTGTCAATGTTTACGTCTGCATCTCTGCCCTTTATAGTACCAGTTTGATGTGGAGCAAGTGTAATGAACATCAGCTGAAATAAGGGAATGCAGTCACTGGTGATGATCCTCACGCAATTCAAGGCAGAATATGTTCTCTGAGATCTTCACTTGCAGTAGCCTATGATGATTTGACTCAGAAAACTGGCTCTGCAAGACGAGTATTGGTAGATACTAAGGCTGTCTTACTTAATAGTAACCACCTGATAACTGTGAGGGCTATGTAGGTTTGGTTCTTGACCAGTGCAAGACCAGGCCAAACAAATGTTGATCTGCAATGCCATTTTCCATGTGAAGTCTGAGATTTTTGTCTATAGAGGATGGCACTTAGGACACAGTCTCACAGCATAATTTCATCTATATTTGCACTATCAGTCTCAAAGACAATAACAATTTAAATTACAAAATAATTCAAGTTGTAAAAGGCCAAGTATTCATGAAAACTTGTGTGTTTTTCCAGCTTTATCAGTTGCTCTAGTAACAAAAATAACCTTTTTCCCCCCTGCAAACCATGCTTTATTTTTCCTTCCTAATTTTCATTGGTATTGAAAATGTAGAAAGAACAGCAGGAGATGGTTTGAAGGAAGATTGGCTCTTTGTCTTTTTCAAGCATGTATACTGACTGCTTTTTCTAAACTGATGCAGTTACCAGCATCAAAATATTCTTATAATTTGGTTTTCAACTTCCTTAGGTACTGCAACACAATTATGTTTATGCTGAAGTTTTATGGCAACTCTCAGTTGTACTAAGTTGTTTTATTCTCAGCCAGAACATAATTTGCTGATGTCAGTTTTTTGCAGAAAGAGTAAGTCAGAGAAGTACCATGTGAAAAAGCTTATATGGAAAGGCAAGCTGTAAACTCTTCAAGTGCCTCAATGCTCTTTTCAGCCACACCTACATGAATGGTGTAGGCAGATATACCTTTGCTATGTCTGCCCTCCCTGATACCAAGATAAAAACCAGCTCTCTTCCAGGGAGCTGAATAGTCACATTCAGTATATGCGCAGCAATGAGCCAACACACTTAAATGGCTCTGGCTTGCAGCCAGCAGGGAACACAAGTGAAGCAGATGTGACCATTTGTATTTGTCTGTGACCAGAGAAGTAGAATCCTCTTCTTTAATTACAGTATCCATGGCATTGGCACTCACTAATATCAAAACAGCATTATTTCATTTTTGCTCTTGATGTACTCAACTTCCTTTCAATTAGTCCAGCACAGAGAACACAACACCCCTACAACAGCTATTTATTTCCCATGTATTGCTCTCCAGTTCTTCCTGCTTTTACTCAGCAATGTCGTCTTTATTACTTGATTATTCTTTTTTAATTTTATATAACCTTACCCTCAGCTGTTTATTCTGTCCTATGTATCAAGCCAAAAGGTGAGTATAATTTAATTTTTCTCACCTTCAGACAGCAATCCTTTTGGTGGACACTGTTGCAGGTAAAATTCAGCTTGAATTGAAAAGCTGATATATTAATAGCCATGGCACAGAATTCCCCTTGTTCCATAAAGGCCAGTGGTTCTTGAGTTTAGCAAAACCAGTTTCAAAATTTGTTTTAAAATTTTTGCCAGAATGCCTTTTAAATTGTTTTATTATCTCACAGAAATGATTTTGTTCAGTGAGGTAAAACTTGCCTTGTCTGACTGTTGGTCTACTGTCTTTTATTCAGGGTGTCCGTGCCAGGTTTGACATAGGGAGTTGTGAAGAAATGCAAGTGAGAGATATGTAGGTCTATTCCATTAGAAGGGACAGCTGGCTCTGAGCCATTATAAGACAAGGTAGCCTGGTCTTCACATAAATTTCACTGTAACTGTTCTGTGTATTCAGTCTTCTTTCAGCCACAGCCAAGGTCATCATGATATTTACAACACACATTTGTGTGGAGGTCACACATATTTGTGTAGAGCTTACTCTAAGATTAACATACATTAAATTAGAGTAAAAATTTTGTTCCCATTTTAAGAGTTCCTTACACTATGCAAGCAGAAGTTAGATGGCAAACATAGATAAGACACACGGTACACGTATAAGGTATATATGATACATGCTACATAAGTCCTGCAGTCTGGTCATAGAAGAATTAGGTATGATGACACAAATCCTTATCTTTCCAAGTGGATACTTACTTTGTCAAGAAAAGACCAAGAAGAATTAATAAGAATGCCTTTAAAAGCTATACTAATGTGGTAATATTGTCCCCCAAGCTTGGTGTCCACAGCTGAGGACCATTTCAAGAACCTGGTGTTTGCTGGTAACAGTTGGTGGCATGCAGTGGTATCACATCTGGAGTGGCCGTAAGAGAAAGCCTTACTGACTGGTTTGTGTAGCCCCTGCCTCTAAAGGGTCATCACTCCACTGCCAGCCTCCTTGTTGTGAATGTCTGTAAAGTTTGGCTGGCTGCCTTCTTAGGCTTGTCTATAGCAGCTTAAAGCACACATTGATGAGAAGCTGAGGGAAAAAACCACAATGCTTTCAACTTGTTTTTTCTCCAGGACAGCAGACTAAGTGAACCAGCCTCTGGTGTCATGCTTCCAGTTTTAATTGGCATGCACATTAAGAGAGTGTGAAATCCAACTCTTCAGGGAGATGTCAAAACTGAAGATTACTCACCAATCCTAGGACAAAAGCCACTGTAGCACTGAGGTGCCATTCAGACAGGAAGGTTCTTAACCTCCTAGGATTTTTGCGTCAGACTACAGAAGTGATGTCTGTCTTCCAGATGGCTGATGGGCCACCCTGAGCTTATGATATGTGCTGAAAGCAGCTTGCCAAGCAACTCTATGCTTTCAGCAGGATGAAGCAGAGAGATACTTGAGGTAACATGCACCATTGACTGACCAGGAGGAACTTGATTTCCCCTTGGTAGCCTTGTACAATTCATTTTTATTGACACGCTCTGGAGTTCCAGAAATAGGTGAGTATGTATCCTGCTTCATACTGTGATGGCCTGCACACAGCCCAAGCAGAAAATACAGCCCAGCAGTTACTGCTTCTGTGGGTGCATAGCTCTTCCAAGAACTGTGAAGTACCCTCCTTCTGCACCATGCATGTGTTGTCTCTGCATGATGCATTGGCAAAGGAATTTTAGTAACATATTGTTCAGGGGCCTGCAATAAAGGATTAATTACATTAACCAATGTCTACAGTTTTGGAAGTTCTGGTCCAGAAGGTTTTTTATAGTGAGGAAAAAAGATGATTAACAGGAATACTGTCAATGTCATGTATTACTCATGTAAATTTCCTCTTCATGCTGCTTTGTGTGATCATGTTTAAATACCTCCTTGCTAGTAAGTGCTGTCAGACTCTCATTAACAATAGGTGAGATGGCTCAAACAATTTAAGCAAATAGGAGATGAGTTGTGAGCATGTAACAGGGGAGGCTCTGCACTTGGCAAAGAGATATGTGTTTTGCGGTGGGAACAGGACAAGCAGGCCCTGAGACACCACCATTTTATCTGCAGAAGCATGGCTACATGGTGGGAACATGATGGACTGCTACCTCTCAAGAACTTACTCACTGCTGTTTTGTCTGGGTCCCCAAGAACAAAGTCCCTCATATCACTGTGGGCAAAGAAGATGTGCCAAACAGCACCAGAGAGTCATCAGCTCACCATAGCCTGCAACTGTGACAAGAAACAGACAATAGGACTGCTGGAGACATTGAAAAATCTGTGAAGCTGTGGAATCCAAAGCAAACAGAACACCAATTACCACCACCCCTACTTCCTCTCCATGGAGCCCACTACATTGAGAAACTAAGAAGATTAACAGAGAATCCACAGATCTGAGGAGCCGAGGAGTAAGGGGGAGTCAGAACATGCCAGACACTGCTGTAGTCTGGGGCAGTGGTCTAACATCTAACCTCTTTCCCCTCATTTCCATTTTTCTTGTCTCTACTCTTGGAGGATGGCAGCTCGTCACTTTCAGGCCAAGTAAACTTGACTTTTACACAGACCTATGACATAGGTCTCCTCAACTTGGCCCAAGCGACTCCATGAACCTGTGTCACTTCCTTTCCCTTCTCTGACGGATCAGGAAATCAGAAGCAGAAATACATCCTTCTGTAGTGGGAAATACTTTTCTCTTCATGGGTGAATGTACATCTGAGAACAAACTACTGTTTAAGTGATAAAAGTTTATTCCACCATGCATTTTGATGCTGTTTTTTAAAAAAACCCACAACAACAATAAAACAAAACTGCAATCAAAACAACAAAAACCCAAAACATTTCAGATCCTGGATATTAGAGGAGTAGGTGGAAGCGAGGAGATGCTGTTCTAGATATCCAAGAAATCACAGAGTCACATCCCCTACAAGTTATTCTTTGTCCAGCAGCAGATTATTAGAGAATTATACTCAACACACTGTAGGACTCCTGGACTGAGTGTGCCTCACTGTGTTACCTTTCCAGTAAATTTTGGAGTAGTTAAAGTTTCCCAAGAGGACGAGCACCTGTGGTTGTAAGACTGCTTTCGGCTGTCTGTAGGCGGCCTCGTCATCCTCCTCATCCTGGTCAGGCAGCTTGTAGTAAACAGTCACAACAGACTTACTCGTATGAGCCTGCCCCTTGATTCTTAACCATGAGCTCTTGCATGGTTCTTCCTCCTCTCTTAGACAGACCTTGATACACTCCAGGTGCTCTTCCACATCAAGAGCCACCTCACAACCCCATCTTGTTGGCCTGTCCTTCTTGAATGGTACATAGCCATCCATCACAGTGTTCCAGTTGTACAAGCGATCTCACCATGTCACAGTAATCACAATGAGATCACGGCCCTGTCACTGCACACAGACCTCTAGATTTTTCTGCTCATTCCCCATACTGAGTGCGTTAGTGTAGTGACATTGCAAGGAGTTAGTCAAGCACGTGGGTTTTCCTGGAAGGAAGTGGGAGGATGTTTACATAGTTACATGCAGCCCCAGAGTGGTTTGCCTTCTAGGTCTTTCCTAGGTGTATTCCCCAGGTGGCCACACAGACCTGATAATTTCCATTTTGGATCCCACACCCAAAATTCTTCAGTTTAAAGCTAATTCCACTAAGCTGGCCAGCCTGCTACCACAGATCCCCTCATCCTTTCCACACAGGTGTATGCCATCTCTCCCCAACAGGCTGTAATCACTGAAGGATGTCCCATTGTCATGAAAACCCAAACCTCACAAAGCCACCGACCACATAGCCCAGAGTTCATGTGCATTATGCGTCTATTTCTGGCTACCTCCTCTCCTCCAACTTGTAAGATGGAGGAAAAGGTAACTTAAACACAAGATGTTTATAGTTATAACCCTGGGGCTCTACAGTCCTATTTGATTGTGCTCAGTTTTATGTTTTCTGTGTCATTTGTACCCACATGAAAAAGTAACAGGGGACAGTGGTCTGTGGTTTTGACCAGTGATGGCACCTTTTCAATAATGTCTCTGATTTTAGCTCTCAGAAGACAGTAGATTCTCTCAGGGCTCTCTGTTGGGCTGGCAGAGGGGTTCTTCAGTGCCTGTTAACAGTCACTCATTACAAGCACCCATCTTTCCTTTTTACAGTACCCACCCTGTGCCACTGCTGTAGGTACTTCCTGCAGCTCTTGCTCTTGGGTGTCTGCAGTAGCTAAATTATCACCTCTGTTTATGGTTGTAGTTATGGAGGGCAAAGACTGAAGGGGTGTCCTGCTCTTGTGGGTCACCAGTGTTCAAGGTGCCCCATTCTTCACGGTGAGGGTGACGGGGCACTGGAACAGGCTGCCCAGGGGGGTTGTGGAGTCTCCCTCACTGGAGATATTCAAGACCCGACTGGATAGGTTCCTGTGTGACTTGGTTTAGGTAATCCTGCTGTTGCGGGCGGGTTGGACTAGATGATCTTTCGAGGTCCCTTCCAACCTGTAATGATTATATGATTCTATGATTCACAGCAGTGCCCTTGATGGGAACATATTTATGGAACTACCTATCTATCTCTGTCTCAGAATTACCAATATTACACAGCCTACTAACTGCTGCTTGTAACTCCACTGCCTGGGTGGCAGTCCGTTAACCTGCTCACATCTTCAACAGGAACTTACCGTTATTCCAGGAGGCGGGGGCTGGGCAGCCACAACAGCCTGCTGTTTGTGCTGCCATTTCCTTTATCTGGTAATCAATTCTCAGTGGACACATCAGACAGCACTGGAGCATTCTCAGAGGGATAGTGGTTTCAGTCCTGTGGCAAGTACCCACCATTTTAGCTGATTCCTTACCCACAGCTATCTATGGAGCTACAAGAAGGTCCCTGCCTTCCTCAGTGTAGACTTAATGAACTGAAATTGTTCTCCTCCTCTGAGGTCCTGCTCACAGTGAGCAAAGCCCTCAGCCCTTTGACAAACTGCCCTTCACCAACAGACCATGTCCTGCTTCCCGCTTTGTGCTACTGAGCTGCCGGTGTCTTTGCTTTTGAAAACACAGTCAGAACTTCAACACAGTCATCAAACAGATTTATACCAGAATTCTGACTTCTGGTTTATGAGAGGTCTGTCCAGACAAGGGAGCTCTGTTGGCATAGTGGTTGGGGCAGTTTGCGGTGCGTACATGATGCATGATCTGCGTGGCAGAGTAACGCTTCTGTCACAGCTGTGTTCATGCACAGAGAGACAGCATCTTGAATCATGCTGAAGGTCTGGACTCTAATCCACGACATCCTTTGAATCTCTTCAGATCCATTTGCATCAAAACTGAAATGGACAGTCAAAGCATTTCTGATACAAAAATGTCAGATTGGGAAGGAGTACTAGCAACATGCATTCACATCTGGGAAGAACACCTTCAAGTCCCTGGGACACAACATACTTCTATAACTGTCTTTATTGTATTACTGGAGAGACATAGCAGAGGTATTATGGGTCCAAGAGACTTGTGTGGAACATTAGAGAGATATCCTCTTTCCTCAATAAACATATCAATCTCAAGGCCTCTGTTCCTCATGGCTTTACAGACTGTCATGTGTCAGGATATTTCAGTCCACTGTCATTTAGTGGCACATGAATCTTAGCTATGGGATAAGGGTGACTTGCAGTGCTCAAGTGTCAATATGAAATGTTGTATGTCTTGTATTGCATGTATTACACAATGTTTTACTGTGAATTTCTGCTCAGCAAAGATAGGAGATGCGCATGACTGAGACAAGGAAAGGCTGAGAAAATAGTGAGAACAAGAAGGTGGAACAGGAATGTAACCATGCAGTAAAAGGGAAGTCCAAGGTGAGGAATTTGCTAGTAAGTAAAGCAAAGAAATGAGGATAGTTTGCCAGGAAATAACACAGGCCCACTTTTTCTACTCCAGTCAAGCATTTCTCACATTCACGGAAGGTTAGAGGCATTCTTAGCTTAGATGAAAGTGGCTGAACAAGGCTCAGCTGCATCTGTCTCTGGTACATGTGAGAGGAGGTAATGAAAGATGGGTTAGATGTAAAGCACATTGGCAGTTCTGTATCCATTATTGAAGGACACTGGATTGTTCCATAGCTTAGGCTATAGCAAACAATTGTCTTAGCAAGCTCAGTGATTACACAAGGACGTTGCACTTATGCAGCTTTCATAATCTATTTGAACTTCATTCAAACATTTCTAAACCAAATGTACCAGATCAATCACAAAATATGTTACAATTGTGCAATGTGAACCTCCTGGGTACTTTTTCTCCTCTAACACTTTTCAGAGCACTTGGGCAATATTATGGCAGTCTGCCTGGCTAACAGACCTGCTCACTAGAGGGCAGTTCTCTTATCCATACTTGTACAAATAAAAATCAAAGGGACTTGCTCAATACTTTCAGGTAAATGATAAGAAACCAGTAAAATGAAAAGAAACAAGGGTGCAAACTCTAGGCTTTACTCTACAGGTAACCTTTGGCCATGTGCTGGAATGGAAGAATGTATTTCCAGTATGTAGTAGTCTTCCTATACTCATTTCCAGAGAGAAGAAAAGCCACTAGTGAAAGTTTTAGATGTAATATGGAGATTACTGTTCTTCCATTTCCCAGGAGCTCAGCCCTGCAAGAGCATCAACACACACTGCTTGTGGAAGTTAAAGTATACCGGAAGCACTTGTTTAATTAGAGCTTTCCCATAATTAGAAATGTCTAACAAATTTTGGGAACAAGATGAGTCTGAGATTTTTTTTGGATCACTTATTGCACTGAGGCCTTCCCAGGCAGGAGTTAAGTGAAAGCAAAACCCAGCAAAGCAGTTCTTTATGGAGAAAGCAGAAAGGATCTAATTTAACAGAAGAAAGCAGGCAGCAAAATTTAAGAGAAGAGAAACAGGAGGCTTTTTAGATAAAACTGAGTACCAGAAGAGGTACACAGAGTTTAGAAAGAATTCAGGAGGGGTGCAAAAATGAATGAATCATGCAGTTAGTTCTCCTGCCAAAGCATGGCATAAAACAAGATAAAGTCTTTAAAGTCACAGACAGTATAACTGCATATGCCTATGCATTAATTTGCTTCTTGCCATTTTCTATCAGCTATACTCTCTGTGATTTACTTCAACATTTGCTCCTTTACTCTGTTAAGCGTTTCCATATTTTTTTTGCTTGGTACTAGTTGCCTTGGATTTACATGGCAGAAGAGCTTTCAAAGCACCTGGTGCTTTGAACATATCACAGGCCCTGGTAATATTGCAATTTGCTGTGATTACACCTGCTGGATTTGTGCAGCAATCTGCTAGATCTGTAGATTTTTCTTGTTAGAGCACAACTTCCCTCCCTCCAACTGAGACGCTGTCTCACATATACTGAGCAGATTTTCTCTCTTCTCCTCTCCCATGTATGAGCCCCTGCTCCTCATCAGCTGCATTGTAACTTTAGAGGAGAGTTTATCTTTGAGTTTGGGCAGTAGATCAAGCACAGACTTTCTCAGAGCCTTTGAGCATCTAAGCTGTGTGAGGCCACCCTTCAAGGAACCACCACAGATCTGAGCTATTGTTCAGCTTGTAAAGACCTTCCAGCAGAGTCAGTCAATCCTGCTTTTGTTAGCACTAACACTCATCTGTAGAAAAAATTAAAACACCACCACAGCCATGCATATTTTCTTGTCCTGGTTTCCTCAGCGCTCCTGATCTTTCTTTATCCAGAACTTGTTTGTTTTTTTCATGTCACACTGCCCAGACCAGGAACAAAAAATAGAAGGAGTCATTAATGCTTTCACAGAATCATAGAATGACTTACATTAGAATGAACCTTCTTGATCATGCAGTTCCAACCCCACTGCCATGGGCAGGAGCGTTTCTCACTAGATCATGTTGCACAGAGCACCATCCTCTGTTGTCCTCTTCTATTCCAATTTACAGTGAATTAGCTAGAGAACCCTATCCTTTCACCAGCGCCAGATATCTTTATCAGAGGATTGATTCACTGATTGTTTTCAGCAAGTGCTGCCTGGGTACCAGCTATTGGGCAGCTGGAAGTACTTCACCTGAAAGGATCTGCTCATTGCTTTGAACATGCCTTTCAGCTGTGTAAGCCCATGAATCCAGTTAATATTTATGATACATTTGCTTACAGATTGCCTGTTACTTGCACTCAAAAGATGCAGATTGAGATTAAGGAGGTAAACTAACTGTTCAATTGAAGCAATTACTAATCCTTTGCCTTAATCCAAAGGTTCTCTGTAAGTAACAATATAATGACCTAGGAGGATCTTTTGCCAGTGACACATGGATTTTTTTAAAGGGCGACCTTGTGCGTACCTAAGGACAGAGGTTAGTGACTAGCATTGACTTAGCACTGAGGCACATTAGAAACGAAAGGCCTGACAAGACTCTGGCAGTAAGTTAAGCCATAACAGCTATATTGAAATAGCTTCCCTAAGAAATCCTGGGTATCAAGCAAGTTCCACAGGAACTGCTTTGTTTTGAAAGTGAATGAAGACAAATAGATATAAATGCCTGTGAGAGTCTCTCTACAAATTACTAGTTCAGTGTAATTGATTCCTGTATACATTGCATTTATACCCTTTGGACTGATTTTTCTGAGCAGACAAACCTGGAATTTTGTTTATCTGCAAGGAAACATAAAGACAATTAGGATGCTTCTGGTAGAAGATGTGCTGCTGCAGCAAGATAGTTGCTGTGTTTCCTTAGGTGAGAGAACTAGAAGAAAGCACCAGCATTTCAAAGGGACTGTCATGGTGGTATAAAAAAGAAACTGTAGGAGGACATGGGCTTCAGACGACTATGATCAAAATATGTCAAAAATAAGATGAAAAAGCACCCACAAAAGCTTCTCATCTTTATACCTTCTGCTTTGTCTTATGCACTTCAGTTGTACCTGTACCACTTTGATACTGTCTAGAGTACTCTTAATGACTTTCTCCAGTGGAGACATCATGAAGTCCTCCTTCTAATGTCTGATTTAACATTATTGCAAGCTAAAATAATTGCCTGTGTCCTTTAGCTCAGGACACACTCTTAATCTCTTAGTTCATGCAAGAAAATTTACCTGCATAAAGAATCATAGAATCATAGAAGGATTAGGGATTGGAAGAGACCTCAAAACATCACCTTGGCCAAACCCCCTGACACGGCAGGATCACCTAGACCAAACCACACAGGAACACATCCAGGCAGGTCTTAAATGTCTCCAGTGAAGGAGACTCCACGACCTCCCTGGGCAGCCTGTCCAGTCCTCCGTCACCCTCACTGTGAAGAAGTTCCTTCTGATATTTATATGGAACTTCCTATATTCCATCTTGCACCCATTACCCTCTGTCCTATGACACTGAGAAGAGACTGGCTCCATCCTCTTAACACCCATCCTTCAAATATTTACAGACATTAATGACGTCACCCCTCAGTCTCCATTTTTCCAAGCTAAAGAGACCCAGCTCCCTTAGCCTTTCCTCATAAGGAAGGTGCTCCACTTCCTTCATCATCCTCGTTACTGTATGCTGGACTTCCTCCAGCAGCTCTGTGTCCTTCTTGGACTGAGGAGCCCAGATCTGGACACAATACTCCAGATGTGGTCTCACCAGTGCAGAGTAGAGGGGGAGAAGAACCTCTCTCGATCTGCTAACCACCCCTCTTCTGATCCACCCAGGATGAACATATCTAGGTATCACCTGTAAGAAAAGCCCTACTTCTTTCACTATTTCCTTTTAGGCCCTGTGGCCTTGACTGATGAAAAGCCATACTGTCCTTCTCAAAGAGGTGTCACCCAAGCAAACATGTTGTGCACAATAAGTCATCTAGTCCCTGCTACTCTTGTTCCTACTACATCTGTGTGGCTCAGCAGAGAGATAAGACACTCCTGCATAAATCCTGCAGAAGTCAGCTCAGTGAGCCTGTTCCAAATCACAGACCAGATCTTTGGGAGTCATCCCATCTTCCCTGTTGTGCAAGACCAGCACTGCACACCTAGCTCTTGACCTTGAGAAGAGACTGTGATTTTGACTTATCAGCTGGAGCCTGAGTTCCTTTTCAAGTTTATTCTCAGTACTGCACCTGGCACCTGGAATGAGCGCGCATGCGTGTGAAATCCAGAAATGATGTTACTTCTTCTAAAAGACAACAGAAAAAGCCCCAGAGCTGGCAACATGAAGATCGATGTGAGTGCACAGGAATAAGTCCTGTTGTCTCCCATGCCTGAGCAGGCAAGGTTAATCCAATTACTTCCAGAGGGCATCAGAAAAGAGATTTTATTGCAGAACAAAATGTCAGAGACTTCTGATCTTTTTTAAAGCCTTCTAGCACAGAGCACCTGGACATTAGGAATTTAGTTGATTTTCTCTGTTAAAAACAACTTGTCTGTCAGAAGTACCGCAGGTCCCTTTTCTATTTGTAGCTGACATTGGTTGCATTTTCCTGTTGACCATAATGTGTGACAGAAATTTTGTTTGACTTTGTATCTCTTCTCTAGTTTTCCTGTCTTTCAGGGAGTTCTTAAACAACACCACTCATGAAAGGTTTTGTTACCCTATCTTGTAGAGAGATTCTCAGGGATTTAGTGATGCTTGAAGCAGTCACTGGAGAAAATCTTAGGCTATATTAAAAAACCTCACAATCAGTGTCCCATTCGCACATCACATATACCTTTTTCCTGTGATAATGCAGGAAGCTGGGATTTGGTAACCATCAAGAGCAGATCTGGATCAGAGCATTCTCTGTTGGTTTGAATGACCCTGGTCACTTTTAAGCTCTATCACCTAAGTGGGTTCAAGGTAAACCTGCAGACTCCTGCAGGTCTCAAGAGATGGGATAGGTGACTGAGAAAGCTGAACAAGCACAAACATAACTGCAGTTATTTAATGGAACTGAAAATTTAGTGTAAGTACAAAAAGCTGATGCCTTATGCGACATATTGTTGTTCATGAAGTGATAAGCCCTTCTAGTGGTCATACAGCTTGAATGATCTATCTTAAAGATTTCTTCTGTGGGTTCCGTGTTGAAAACATGGAACCGGAGTCAAAGAGGGCCAATACCGCTACTACTTGTTTCCAAACATTCAACAAATCTCTGCTGTTATGCGCTCAGCTGGGACCTGACAGCACACAGACCTATAGACACTCTATGTCTGTAGTGGTCACTACAGCACACTGCTCTTATGATAACTTCATGCTAAAATTTTCCCCTTGGAACAGCAGAGAGGAAATTCAGAACTTAATTATAGAATAATTCAGGTTGGAAAAGACCCTTAAGATCATTGAGTCCAACCATCACCCCTTCTCTACAAGTTCACCCCTAAACCATGTCCCTCAACACTACATCTAAGTGACTTTTAAACACATCCAGGCATGGTGACATGATTTATCACTGAGTTTGGCAGAGTTAGGTTAATGGTTCGACTCAAGATCTTAAATGTCTTTTCCAGCCTGAATCATAATATGATTCTATAATTCTATAAGTGAAGATAGCAAAATCAGAAAATAAACCTCATGTCATTCCAGATTATTCTTAGGTGCCTGTGGGGCTGGTGGTGGTTAGGTGTAAGTGAGTAATACCAGATTCAGCACTGTCATTCCAGTTGCATTTAATGTATTGAACTACCAGGATTATGGAGGCACATACAGCTCACTGCACCTTCAGTTTAGTGTGCTTTATGGACTCACAAGGCTAGACTCTAAAGAATTTGGTGGCGCCCAATGCAAAACTTTTATGTATAGCGCAGTTTATTAAAGCAACAGTAATATAAATTCTTTTAGGTAGCCAGTGGTAATACACAGTCTGCAAAAGGCACTTGCACATATCAAAATTACAAATAATACAGCCTGGCTATAAATACCTAGAGCTAAACCAGCTCTATAGAGTTTTCTAATATTTCTCAAGAAATCACTAATAGTTTAGATCTTAACCTGGATTTCCTATTTCCTGTTTGTGTTGCCTCTTTCTTCAGAGACCAAACATGGCACCACTGGACTGAGCAAAGCAGAAACCTTCTTTTACCCTGGAGTGTGGTAATGAAGGAAAGAGTGTAATTTTGGAACTTCAGAGATCATTGGAGAGGAAGTTTGCCTGCAAGAATGTGGTAAGGTGAAATGAAGAGTGTTCTGTCCATAGCTCATGGAAAATTACTTGCTGGAGCAGGGGACTGGCTTGAAGAATATGTAGCAAGAAACTTACCCTTAAAAAAACCATTGACCATGAGGATGCATGGACTATGGACAACATATTTCTACTCAGAAAAGAACTGTTGTAAGTCTCCTCCACCTGAGGAATGGTAGCAGAGTTTGACTCACTTCTTTAAGAAAGTGTGATGAATCTGTGTTTGTGTGATGCTAAGGTTTTTATGTTTTGTGGAGAAAATATGTTTTGTTGTTTTTCCCCAAATTGAGCCAGTTTTTGCTTTTGCTTCTGACTCCATAAGTGGATTTGAACCCCTGGGGGCTTCTTTTGTTTTAACCCATTAGCACATTAACTATATTAGTTATTTGATTTCATTCCTGAACCTGATCCACTAGTCAAATGATGTTAGGTTGGTATGCAATCATAAAAATGCACATCGGAGGTAGCACAGGTTTAAGAGAAACTGAGTATTTTTCACCGATACCACCTATGTTTCCAAGCAGCCTGGAGACAGAGGCAGACAACCTGACACTATCAAAACACTACAGTGTGAGTGCGCTCTGTAGATTATAAACTGGATTTGGCTATATTTAGGACACAAAAATCTCAGTTGTCTATGGAACAATGATGGTCTATTTCTCCATGGATAATGCAGCTTGGTCAACTTTTCTGAGCACATCATTGTTAAGAAATTAATCTTTTCCTGATTTACAAACCTTGACACTTCTACTGCTTGTGCAGCCTAGCTCTTGGTTACACTCACTGCAAAGTCTAAAAGCTTTTCTTTCTGCCATAAATCCCATAATTTCTGAATCAGTATTTGCACCATTAGCAGAGCAATATCAGCTACTAAATCAACATTGGCTATGTGGCAACAGCTGATCCTACACTTTCTAGCTTGTAGAGAGTGTTTGTAACTATTTGCTCATGCACAAGGCTACCATAGGTCCTTTAGGTCTTTGGCATAGGAACTTTGTGGGGTGTTTCTCCTTTGCAGTAGAATAAATAGCTCTGGAATAGGTAACTTTAGGATCTGGAAACACATCTCGCTGTGTAATCTGAATTTACTAGGTTGGAGTAACAGAATTGTTGAGAAACAAGTCCTGTGACAAGCACCTGGAAAAAACTAACACAGGCTGAACAATTTATTTGAAATGCAGTGCAAATTCCAAAGTAGATTGCTTTCAAGAAATTGTCATGTTCAGGAATATAATCTGGGCATTTAATTGTAAAGGGATGTGACTATTCATACATAGAATCATAGAATCATTAGGGATTGAAAGGGACCTCAAAAGATCATCTAGTCCAATCCACCTGACACAGCAGGATCACCTAGACCAAGTCGCACAGGAATGCATTCAGGCGAGTCTTAAACATCTCCAGTGAAGGAGACTCCTCAACCACCCTGGGCAGCCTGTTCCAGTGCTCTGTCACTCTGACTGTGAAGAAGTTCCTTCTCATATTTATATGGAACCTCCTATGTCCTGGCTTATACCCATTGCTCCTTGTCCTATCACTAGATGACACTGCGAAGAGACTGGCTCCATCCTTCTGACACCCACCCTTCAAATACTTATAGACATTAATGAGGTCACCCTGGTGACTGGTCCCAGTACTGACCCCCGGGGGACTTCACTAGATACAGGCCTCCAACTAGACTCTGTCCCATTGACCACTATTGTCTGGCTTCTATCCTGGAGCCAGTTCACCATCCACCTCATCACCCAATCATCCAGTCCACATTGCCTCAGTTTGGCTGCAAGGATACTATGTGAGATTGTATCAAATGCCTTACTGAAGTCAAGATGGACCACATCCACCACTTTACCATCATCTATCCACCTGGGTATGCCCTCATATAAGGCTATCAGGTTGGTCAAGCATGACTTTCCCTTGGTGAAGCCATGCTGACTGTTCCTAATGACCCTCCTGCCCTTGATGTGCCTGGAGACAGAGGTCCCCCAATAAGATGATGCTGTGCAGGTGACAGGCCTCCAGGAATGTAGCACTCTTTTGCATTTTCATGTCTAGGACAAATTTTTGCTTCACCTTTGCAGGGATGGAGGTGAGACTGACCGGTCTATAGTTATCTGTGTCCTCCTTCCTACCCTTTTTGAAGATTGGAGTGACATTTGCTAGCACCTTTCCTGATTCCCAGGACTTAGAAAAGATGACGGATAGCACCCTAGCAATGACTTCCACTGTCTCCCTTTGTACACAGTAGGTGCATCCCATCTGGGCCCATGGATTTGTGTACATCCAGTTTGCTCAACTTATCCCTGACCCAGTCCTCATCAACCAAGACAAGCTCTTCTCTTACCTCAACTTCCTCTGGAGCTTCAGCAGTCTGGGCCTTGATATCAGGACAGCCCCAGGAAGTATAGACAGAGGCAAAGATAGTGTTCAGTATCTCTGCTTTCTCTGCATCCTTTGTCTCCAGGGCACCGACCTCAATCATCAGGGGGCCTACATTGCATTTAGGTTTAGTTTTACCTGCAATGTATTTCAAGAAGTCCTTTTTGTTGCCCTTGACCTTTAATTGCGTTGAGACCTTGGCTTTTCTAGTTGCATCCCTACATTCTCTTACCAGAGCTGTATAATCACCCCAAGTAGCCATCCCCTCCTTCCATGATCTATAGACTTTCTTCTTCCTCTTCAGTTTGCCCAGAAGCATCCTGTTTAACCACTCAGGTCTTCTGGCTCCCTTCCTTGACTTCTTTCCTGTTGGAATGCTCTTTTCTAGTACTTCAAAAAAGTAGTCTTTGAATGTTAACCAAAGATGGCCCTCCTGAAGTCCAGGGCTGTGATTCTGCTAGCTATTCTCTTCCTACCACATGCAACCCTGAACTCCACCATCTTATGGTCACTGCAACCAAGGCTGCCCTCAAGCTTCACTGCTTCAACATGACCCTCCTTGTTGGCGAGTACAAGATCCAGCAGCGCTTCTCTCCTATAGGGCTCCTCCACCATTTGTATCAGGAAATTGTCACCAATACACTGAAGGAACTTCCTGGACTGTGGTTGGCTGGCTCAGTAGGTCTTCCAGCAAGTATCAGGGTAGTTAAAAACCTGTATGAGAACAAGAGGCTGCAGCTGTGAGGCTGCTGCCAGCTGGCTGTAGAAGACCTCATCAACCTCCTCATTCTGATCTGGGTGCCTGTAATACACACCCACAACTGTGTCACCCATGCCAGCCTTCCCCTTAATCTGCACTCACAAACTCTGAACTCTCTCTTCATCTGCCCCTGGACAGAACTCAATACATTCCAGTTGGTCTTTCTGTAAAGAGCAACTCCCCCACCCCACCTTGCTGACCTGTCCCTCCTGAAAAGGACATAGCTGTCCATGACCACATTCCAGTCATGCGAGCCGTCCCACCAGGTCTCCGTAATTGCCACCAGATGATAACCACCTGGCTGGACACAGATTTCTAACTCTTCCTGCATATACTCCAAGCTGCGTGCATTGGTGTACAGGCATTTCAGGGAGTGAACTGAGTGCTCTGATTTCACCCTAGGACAGTGAGAGGTCACCTACTTTTCGTTAATACCAGAGCTCTGTCCCATGGGTGAGTGCTCACCAACCACCCTACCCTCACCTCGAATCTAGTTTAAAGTCCTCTGAATGAGCCCTGCCAGCTCGTGCCCCAGAACCCTTTTTCCCCTCTGAAAAAAACCCCTCCCATATCTGTCTGCTAGGTCTGGCATCTGATAGTTATTAACAAAGTACCCAAAGCCCTGACAGTAACAGCAGTCTCTTATCCAGGCATTAATGGACTAAGTCCTTCTATTCCAGTCTGTGTCCTCACCCCAAAACAGAAGAAATGAAGAAAATACAATTTGTACCCCAGACTCTCTCACCAAACGTCCTAATGCCTTAGAGCCTTTCTTCATTCCCCTTAGGCTAGAAATACAGCTTCCTCCCCACCTGTCTGGACAATCAGCTGTGGGCTATAGTCAGCTGATCTCACCAGGTTAGGGAGCATCCTAGTGATATCTCTGGTTTGGGCTCCAGGTAAACTGTAGTCTTTGCTATGATGAGGGTCAGCTCTGCATATTGGGCCCTCAGTCCCTTTCAGGAGCAAGTCTCCAATAATTAGGAACCTTCTCTTCTTTGTGGAGGAGGTCATCATATTACTGGAAGACTTCCTGTATTTATGCAACCTTGCTAGGACCTCCGATAAGAGTTTTCTTCTCTATATCCTTGTTAGACTGTCTTCCAGGAGGGGCTTATACCTATTACTCAGTAGCAACTGAGGTGGTGAGGAAGGCAAGGGTGATACTCGCCTTCTGTCATGACCCCGCACTTGGCTCCACTCACCTCTTCTACTTGGGCTTCTCTCCTCCATCTGAGAACTGTAGGATACAGCCCCACCCTGAACCTGGCTCTTTTTTGACTGTTGTCCAGACTTCTGAGCCTGGCTCCACCAGTCTACCTCTGTTTCAGCTTCTCTAATGTTCCTGAGCCTTTCTAGTTCAGCTTGCAGTTTTTCAACCTCATCTTACAACTGTGCCGCCTGGTTAAGCAGATAATCTATCTGTTCACAGTGTATGCAGCCAGTAAAATGCAAGAGAGTGCTACATTCCTGGCAGCCTGTCATCTGCACAGCCTCATCATGTTGGCGGACCCCTGTTTGGGTTCCCACATCCATGTGCAGTGGTCATCGAAGCCTTTTTTTAGCTCCATGGCAGCTGAAGTGGCTAGCATTGTTGGAGTTTGGCGTCTGGATGCAACTTCCGGTTTCTCCCCTTGTAAGGCTCCAGGATGAGCGCGGATCCCATAGCCCCCAGCTAATCCCACAAGAGACTTAGACCCTCAGTGGCTGCCCCTTCTCTCCCCTTAGATTTCCCATTCAGGGAATCCCCAGATCACACAAAAACCTCAATGAATAACGTTCAGTGACCGGTGTTGTCAGAGCTCAGGGCTGTCTCAGATTACATTACATGACCCACTAGCTTGGAGGGAGTATGATGCTTGAACAGGTGCTGCAGTTTGAAATTTGAGCAGGTTTCTTGCCTGAGGCACTGGAAAATTTCTGTAGTAAACTGTGATTTTCTGACTTGGAGTGGAAGCCAGTTTTGCAGCTCTACAAACAAACAGAAGGTGTTTGTAGTTTCTGGCTTTGGGTTTCCAGCTCCCCGCTCTTCTCTTTTGACTTGTCATCTGCATTTGAAGGTGAAATCATATGTCACCAAGCACTGAATGCAGCAGTCATTTTGTCCTGGGAATGTGGTGAATAGAGAGAGAGCATGGTACCTCAAGGAACAGTGGAAGGTTTTGTCTGAAATGGAGAGATCTCTCCTCATACATTGGCATTTTGGAAATGGAGCACTGGCATGAAAGCACGTGGAACAGAGAACTGGACTTCAGAATTCTTGCTGTCGCTGAGGGACACATGCATGGACTTGATGGGTATCATGTTTCCACAAGAAGCAGGGACAGCTGGAATTCTTTTCATTTTGAGGGGTTGAAGATTGCAATTTTTTCAAGTTATGTAAGACCTTGTGATTAATCTCCAAATGCCTTTGCATGTATGTCTTTTACGTGGAGTGAATGGCCTTGTTAGTTCTTTCCCCAAATCTAATGGATTTTGATTTGCCTACAATTTATAAGTGGTTTCCAAACACACTGTGGTTTTTTTTTCCCTTTTGTTTTGGCCCATTAGCGCAGTAACTAAAGTCATTGGTTAATTTTATAAATTGGGTTTTTTTAAACTCTTGACAACAATCCTGGTCAAGAATTTTAATTTTCAGAAGTAGCATATTTTCACAGAAGTATGTCCTCATGAGTTTGATGTTGTTAACCAAAAGCTTCTATTGGAGTAATGTCCTCAGATGGAATTCCTGGCCCAAGGGCAAAGTGTCTGAGATGTTAAAACATTTGGTTTCAGAAGGTGGGTTTCAGATTTCTGTTCATTCAAAGGCAATCCAAGATGTGAACCATGACACAATGCTGCTGAAATGATTGGGAACTGGTAACCTGAAGACAGAGGACATTGCTCTTTCTTCTTTCCCTAAAGAACTGCAAATGCCATGATGTCATTCCAGTGTGGGAACTTGTTTAGACTGTATATCTTTGTATTTAAGAGTAGTGAGCCCCTTCATATTATGTAGTCATACCACCAGAGGTGAACAAAGATGAGTCCAGAGGCCAAAGCTTTGAGGACATCATTTACTGAGATATTTGACCTTAAAAACAGGTTTCCTGAACTAAATTGAGATTGTGCTGTTCCCATTGCTCTCAGAACATGTTGTGGAAATTTCCCTTTTACTGAACAGGGCTGGGGTGTGGAAATTTCTTCATTGTTTCTAGTTTGGGTGGAGTAAATACCTATTGTTCTCAAGTGTAAGGGGAAGAACTTCAGTTGCTGCGTAGTCAAAGAACAGCTAACTTCATTGAGCACTTTCTTGAGCTAGTGTGACTGTGGGAAACAACACTGAGATTTCCTCTCGCGGCTCAGAAGCGGCCTGGTTGCACTAGTAGAGGCACTGTCTTTACACACTCTAGCTTTGACATTGTTTCACTCTTCCAGCTCAGGACCTGGCTCGTTTCACACACAGTATTTGGAGACATGCAACCTGATTATTTTGCTTCCCAGATCTTGATTTTAGCCCAGCCAGGCAATATGAAATTCCCTAGTATGTCTTCTAGGTGGTTGATTCGCAATGCTCAATAGACAACCCACCAAACCAAAGGAGAAGTGTTCTCTATGGTTAAGCTATTCAGTATGGGGTATAGTTTTCCATTGTATGGCATGACCATTCCTAAGCCTTTGGAAAACAATCTGTATTTTTCTAATGGGCAGAGCATCATTCAACAGGGAAACAGGAAAGACATTCCCTCATAACTTAAATCTCTTGTTAGCAAAGCAAATTGCAACCTTATATAGGACCAACCTAGGAGCAGGGTTGCATTTTTTCCACTGTAACTAAGAATATCACCCCATCCCAGACAACATTCAGTGGGATTCAGAGAAAATCCAGGATGCTAAGAATATTTGAACTCTCCATGCAGAGTTGTCCCATTTTTCAGGTCTGAGTTCATCTGACCGTCCTATCCCCAGACTTGTATGCTGTAAAGGGAAGGACAATAACAAAATCATTTTGGTTAAAGAGACTTTTAAGATCATCAAATCCAACCAGTAACCCAACACTGCCAAATCAACACTACATCATGTCCCTCAGCACCATATGTACAAATCCTCAATATCCGTCAAGGGATGGTAACTTTACCACTTCCCTAGGTGACCTATTTCCACATTTGTCAACTTTTCAGTGCAGAAATTTTATCAGATATTCAATCTAAGCCTCCTATAATGGTGATGCAACGAGGCTGCATCAAAATTAATATTCATAAATGAATGGAGTATTTAAAGTTCCATCTCTCTAGTGCCAGTACAGGGGGATAATAATTTTTCTAGTTGTACTAGTTACACTATTTCTGATACAAGCCAGGATACAGTTGACCTTCTTGGTTACCCAGGCACACTATTGCCTCATATCCAGCTGATCGTCAACAAATACTCTCAGGTCATTTTCAGATGGGAAAATGCCCTAGTAATGGGTGACTGCTGAATTTCCCCATAAGTGTAAACTTTTCACATGAGAGCAAAAACATCCTGAAGGTAGTCAGTCCAATTATGTCAAATATGCTGTTTACCCAATTGGTCTTCACTCTTGTTAGAGATGCTTGAACAAAATTCTAGACCAGGAGAATGCTTTGGAATCTTTGGTGAAGAAGTGAATAATTGTTATAGGAGCCTTCCGTGCTCCAAAAAGAGATCTGATGAACAGAAGAGGCCCAACTAAATATAGCTAGGAATGCCCACTGGAGTAACAATGCAAAAGGTTACAGCCACCCAACCATTGACTCTTCACAGAATCACAGAATGTTAGAGGTTGGAAGGGACCTCAAAAGATCATCTAAGTCCAACCCTCGCTGCTGGAGCAGGGTAAGCCTACAGTACTGTCTCAAGGTGTCCTACATGGGGCTCAACCCATGACCCCAGGAATTCAGAGTCCCATGGACAAATACTATGAGCTAGAAAATTAAACTAAAAACTGCTCCTGATAAGCAAGCTGACTGCTCAGCCACCTTTACCAGAGAACTGCCTGAGCCAGAGACAATCAGAAGTTCGAACCATATTAATGGAATTGCTCTGGTAGAAGAACAAGCTAACCAAAGTGTCTGGAAAACAAGGTGTTTCAGCAGATGACTGATGTAGCACTTGTCCAGCACTGTAGCACCATCTGCTGACAAGAAGCAAGAACAGGTTCCTGCAGCTCTGGTATCGTTTGCTAACATGTTTTTCTCTGTGATTGAGCTGCTAAGCACTGGCATGTTCAACAGAGAACATCCATCCTCCTTGGCTCTCTAGAAGATGTCATGAATAGTCTAAAGGAGAGCATCTCAGAACTGTATACTGCTGCAAAGGTAATGTGTGTCTTTAATTAACACAAAGACAAAGAGAGGAAAGCCTGATGTGTTAAGTTAGTGTATGTGTAAGTTACGCTGAAATTCTTTATATCATTAGTAATGAAGAAGGAAAGACAAGTGTGGACTAGAAAGATCATCTGCCCAATCAGTATTTAGGCCCCACATCTGTACTAATCATAGTTTGTGACACTAGTAAATCCCTTTTGTATAACATTTCCCTCCACTTCTAATTGTATCAGGGTTAAAAGTCTTGTAAAACACCATTACCAACTTTGTGTACAAGAGACCAGGACACACTTAGCTGGAAGCACAAGATGTGAGTCCATGCTCGTTCCTCCTATCTGGCTTTCTTTCAGTTTCATAAAACACACAAACAAAAAACATAAAAGGGAAGCATATCATTCAGATAGATAACAAACCACTTGTTACAGTATTCAAAGGCCTTCTTATAATTTCTTTGCCTTCTATTTATCTTGGAAACCGCAAGCCTTGGAAGAGGCCCTTAGAACACAGCATTTCTGTAGAAATAAGTTGGTCAGACCAGAGTCCGTGGAACATCAGTATCTGGTTGATTAGGTTTGCACAAGGCATGGAGAAGTGCCATGGAAGGAAAACAGTAGTTAGAAGGTCTTTCTCCTTCCTTAACTGCAGTCCAGATTACTTGTCCCAGCCTCAGTTGTTCTACCATTTCTGGCATCCCACAAAGAAAACTTCTTACTGAACACCAGTCCCTTCTGTCACTAACACTGCTTTCAGACAGGATTCCACATGGCTGCTGTTAAGTGACTTAAAGTTTAAGGCACAGCTTCCCAACCTTATGCTACCAGAGAAAGAGGTCATCTCTACAAAGAAAGTGCATCAACTTGTTTCTGTGACCAGACTTTCAAGCTGGAAGTTGTCTGTCCATGTGGCTTATTGGAATGCAAATGTAGGTACTTTGAGAGCATCACGATATATGATAACCATTTCCTTTGAACACTGAGCCACACAACAGCTTGCAGCACTGGAGAAAATTACCCATATTTATTTTACAGGGTTTTTTTTGTTAGATATTAGGCTGACTCTATCAGCTTGGCATTGTAAGGCAATTCTTGCCTAACATTTGACCATGGCTTTAATCTGTTTGGGTGAAAGAATAAATCAAAACCCTTGCTCCAATAGGAATTGAAGCTCTTTTTTAGAAAGTAGTGCTTCTTGTGCTGAGTATTATGGCCTGGTATAATAGCACTGCTCATGTTTTCTGCATGGTGATGAACAATGCTATTCATCAAACATGGATGTACTCGTGATTTGGCTTGTTTGTACCAAAACTACCAACACCAACGGTCCAAAACACAGGCAGGTAAATTTCTCAAGCATTTCCTCCCTGTTGCCATTTCTGTTCCTATTTCTTCTGTGAAAATACTCCTTTTTTTCAGGTATGTTTCTTAAATTGATGTTTCCGTTGGAAAGGATTTCTGTGAAACACATTAACTAGCACAAAATTTGCTTTCACTCAGTGACACACTGATTCACATTCTTTTCCCAAACCTTAAGGCCAGAACTACATTAGCCAGTCCTGTATGGCCAAACAGATGCTAATGAAACCCATTCGATATTTGAAGGAGTTTCTTCACTATATCCAAAGGTATCTTTTCTTGCCACATGTCCCTGTAGATTCAGAGTGTGGCATAAGGCAGGAGCATATTGTACACAGACCTCAGGTCAACAGGTACTTTATGTCTGATTTTCTGTCTTTTCATAGTACAGCCTTACACTGTAAGCACAGCAGGAGGAGCATGCTCCAAGTCCGCCCGAACTGATAAGCAGAGCTGTCACCAATGAATGCTGGACACCCACATGCCACATGGAATTTAACACAACGCTGGAGATTTTAGGGCGCTGAACAGCAGTTTGTTCCAGAGATGGACAACCAGAACTATGCCTTGCCTTGCAAGTCCTACTGGAAATTTTTCATGCTTATGCCCCATTTGGATCCTGCTTAATCCTTCTGCTGAATCTTATTGGAGGACTGTGTGACCATCATGCCCCAAGTAGAGACACAGGAACAGACACATTGGTTGGTTCTGTATAGAGGAGGAAAAGCCTGGAAACTGGGGCTGTTTTGTATCAGTAGGAGGAAGCAGTGTTTTGTGCTGTGTGTTTCTCTGCAGAAAGGAACAGATTGGACTGTGAATCACTCTGAAAGTAACATGATCCTTTTATATTCTCAGAGCAACAGATCTTCCACACTTAAGTTATGATGTTACTTCAAGTATGTGATACAGAAAGTGCTCTGTTTCTCTTCTGCCATTAACCCACTTCCACCAGACAGTGCAATAAAACTAATGCAGCAGATAAGCACAACTTTGTGTTTAGAGGCTAAATGGTACCAATATTTCAAAGCTGGATGGCAAAGCACAGGAAAGTAAACAAATCCAAATTCCTGTCCTACATCCTTGTTGGCAATTGCCTGCTGTCATGGCTCTCATTCCTCCAGCCATATCATTCAACAATGGCTGAAAATGCAGAGCAATCATCCCAGCAAACTCTTTACTAGATGCTGAAGCTGTGCTGGTAAATAACACACCGTCTTGCTTTGCCTCAAAAAGTGTTAATGCTGGGCAGTTTTTCAGTGTGCACCAGACAGAATTCTGAATTTTCTGTGCATGTTCCTTTCCTCACAAATGTTGTATATGGTTAATTTTGATGCTGTGAGTTAACTGTGTGAAGATTTAGTGTGAACAGTTACAGAGTGACTCATCCTACACAGAGGCAAATCAAATGTCTGAGCTGTATTCCTCAGGCAGCAAGAGACAACTGCATCTGGAACTGGATTAATCTCAAACCTGAGAATTCTGCAGGGTGCATAGACTTGTTATTATCCCTCTGTGTAAGACCAAAATCTGAGTTGAAAAGGCAAGATTTACAACTAAGCACTTTGTAGTTTTAAGATCCAATTTCCTCTGAAAGGATTTTTTGTACTGGATAAAATAACAACTCTAAAGGAGGTATTTAGTAAATGAAGGGGAAACACAGACACTACCAGTGGTCCCTGAAAGTGCTCCAGCACAGGGCCTGATCTTGAAGGCTGTTTTCCAATGAAGGAAATAAAGAAGCAACCTTCACTGCCAAAGGGTGAAGACACTTTGCGCTGAAGCAGAGCAAGAAGAGGTCTGGATAGCTAGACATATATTTTCTTTTCAATGCCCCAACTCTCCCTAATCTGCAGAGCCAGGCTCAGGATGCCACACAGGAAGATGTAAAATACTAAATTGTTGTGGTGGAAGTACTAATTCTCTTTCCAGGTCTAGAAGTCCTTTGGTTTCAGAACACAGTGAGGGAAACTATTCATGTACTTTGAAGTTAAAATGTTTGAGACAAAGTGGAGAGTATAAATATATCCCACAAAAATTTAAAAAAATACCAAATAATCCCCAAACCCACAAATCACAGAACATTAGGGATTGGAAAGGCCCTCAAAAGATCATCTAGTCCAATTCTCCTGCCACAGCAATATCCCCTAGATCAAGTCACACAGGAACATGTCCAAGCAGGTTTTAAATGCCTCCAGAGAGGGAGGCTCCACAATCTGTCTGGAGAGCCTGCTCCAGTGGTCTGTTATGCTCACCAAATTTTCTTCTCATACTTACACGGAACCTACTCTGTTCCTACTTATAACCATTACCCCTTGTCCTATCATTAGATAACATTGAGAAGAGCCTGGCTCCACCTTTCTGACAATGGCCTTTTCTGTATTGACAAACATTAATGAATTCACACCTCAGTCTCCTGTTCTCCAAGCTAAAGAGACCCAGCTCCCTCAGCCTTTCCTCATCTGGGAGATGTTCCAATCCATCATCTTTGTAGATCTGTGCAGGACTCTCTCCAACAGTTCTGTGTCCCTCTTGAACTGAGTGGCATAGTAATAATTTACATATCTTTCCAATGAGAATGTTTTTTCGTGCTGCTAATTCCAGCCAGTTTGATCTGTTTTTAAGGGACAAGTCAGATCTGGCAAGGAGTCCAACAGCTGCATATTTCTGTTGCAAGGAAAGCTGCAGTCATAAAAAGGAAGTGAGACCTGAGATGTGGCCCCAGAAGGCAGTGCAAAGGACAGTTGTTAGTGAATACACTCTCTCACACTTGTCAAACAGACAGGGTGGTGGTCCAAGTGCTTGTGGTCCAACCCAACAGCACTTGGCTATAAATGCTAGCATGATTTTGACAACAGCTAGCTAGCAGAGTGGGTTGCAGATCATGGTGTCTTGCAACTTAGCTCTGTGTCTGCACTGAGTGGAAGCTGGGTGTTGCAGTTTGAGAACTGCTAGAACCTGTAGAAGTGCTTTCATGAGGAAGAAAAGTTTTGTTGTGTTCTGGGGGACCTACTCCGGTTGCACAGGTCACAGGACCCCCCCCCCGGAGGCGTCTGTCTTGTGACCTGCCCCTGAAAGGCGGGCTAGGGGAGCCTATAAAAACCAGAGCAGGGTCTTTGTTCGCTCTTTTTGTGCCTCTTTTTGCGGGCTGTGGTCCTGAGGGGAGCCCCCCCCCCCACCTCCCCAGGAACGGGCGGTGGG
>VXBP01009720.1:122554-147642 GCA_013400115.1 Rhinopomastus cyanomelas
CGACTTGCATGTTTTCTGTGTATAGTTACTGTTAATAAACCTTTCTGAAGTTTCCCTAAGCCATCAGTTGTCTGGTGAATTTTATCCGAGATGCCATTGAGACCTCACTGCTTTGCTTTCCTTTGTTTGATATTGAATTGTGGTCCTGAACCCACCACACTGGGGTATTTAGAATCTGAAACACTACTGTCAGAAAGGAGTGCTCCTAAAAGACTGAAGAATATTAAATTAAGTATTCCTGCGTTGGACAAGTTTTAAACTCTTATGTCTGCATAATTCTGAAAACAATTGAACCAAGCTGCACATTGTCTAGATTGCTCTAAGGAATAAACGTGCTACTTCTAATCGGTAGCAGCTCCACAAGGTGTGAGTGCAGGTGTGAATTTCTGAGAATGGCAGTGCACTGACTCTCTTGTGACCTCCAGTGTAAACTGAAGGAACTGATGTCTGCGTGGGAAAAGTTGGTGCTTTGTTCTAAGCAGCTCAGCTGAGAAGTTTTCACATCTTCTTGGTTATTTCTTGCTTGTTTAGCTCTTCTATATCTGGAGTATACACACTGAGATTCCTTATGCTCTGAACTTGGAAATCAATACTTTTAAATATAGACAACCTAGGCGTAGGTGGGGAAATGCTTAAAGCACCCTTGCAAACAAAATTTGGGATGGAGCCAAGCTTTCCTAAACCTTCCTCAACCAATAAGCCATATCATTCAACCAGGCTGAACTGCAAAGAGACAGAAGTAATCTTTGTGATACCTTCCATGCCCAGCAGCTGGGATGGAAAGGATACACTGTAAAGTTGCAGTAAAGGGTCTGGACATTTTGTCTTAACTTGTCAGGATGAGGAACCTGATAGCTGGCGCCCTCTTCCCCAGGCTGGGCTTGCCAGGCTTCAAGCCTGCAGTGCCCTGGGCCAGCATGATCCCACCTGTGTTCTCAAGATCTGGCTAGGAATTTCTTGATATCTCTGGGGTCAGAAAAACTGCTGTCCAACGCGATTCCAAGCTGGTTTCCCTGCCCAGAACTGTCATTGACATCCAGACATTTAGTCCTTGAGCACACCTGGCCAGGGTATGGCTGGATCCAGTGATGCTCTGAAAGGTTCTCAGCTGTGCCACGCCAGGGGTTGTGTCTCATTCTCATCTAAGCCTAGCGCTGGCCCATGGGACATCATTGGTGTTGTGGCCATTCTATCCTCCCGAACACTTCTTTGGGAGAACATTTGATCAAGGACAGAAGCTCAGCATCACTACAGGCTGTGACAGGTGCCACTTGAGCCACAAGAGGCCGAGGGCCTGCAACAAAGGAAAGAATCAGTGGGTTCTCAGCTTTCTTCTCTTTTTAATCCTAGCTCTTACTCCTCCTCTCTTACTTTCCTCAGAGTCAGTCTCTGACAGAGGTCTCTTCCTGGGAGAGTGAGGGCAAGCAGGAGCCACAGATGGCCTGGCTCAGTTGTCTCTGTATTGTTAGCAGTGTCAGACTGTGAACTAATTTTTCTTCCTTGGGCAGAGCAGACCCTTCCTAGCTTTGTGGAAACCGATAAGCTAATGTTTTGAGACTATGGGTATATTTAGAGGATACCACCATTATCTTTTTTACTGGTTAGTCCCATATAGGCTGGAAAAACATTACAATCCTTCTGTTAAGTCTCCTCCATGTCATACCACAACATGACTTGTCTCTCTAGGTAGCCCTGTGATAGAAATAGTAACTCATCTCTGGTTCTTCTTCTCCCATAGAATGCTTTTGAACCTTTGCCCAGTTGATTGTATCCAGATATTATCACTTCCTGTCGCTGACACTCTTATCATTAACACTACTGTGAAGAGTTAGACCAAATTCACAAACCTGCAAACCATGATTTTCTAAAGATGTCTCATTATATGAAGTACATACAAGAGCAAACACCAATAAATATTTTAAAATGAAAACTGTTTTCAAAGCCAAAATCATGGTCTAAATCGGCATAAATTCAGCGGTTCACAGAACCAGGTTCAAGATCTTCTACTAAAAATACCCTTCTCCCTTATTAGTGTAACTTCACATAACGCTCATCGCTTCTCACTGTATTTCACTGTGTATAGTACATCTACAGGAGGGGGCACTTGAAAAAAATTTTAAGCAGTTTGCTGCATAGATCTATTTCCATACCTTATTTTTTCACAGAGGTGGTGGTGGGGAAGAGCTAAAAATGGTAAATGTGCATGGAAACAGAGTAGCACATCCACCCATGAAGCAGTTTGTAGAGATCTTCTAATAGGTGAATCTTGCACTTTTCCCTCAGTCAATCTTGACTTCAATTAAAGCAATGCTTATGCAAAAGCTAATCTATCAAAATAAATAAAATACTAGGTAATTTTGTTCCTTGGGGTGAAAATTTTGTTATTTGCTTCAGAGGGCAACACAGCATTTTACAAGGAAGATTTTGTTTCTTCATTAACATTTATATATTCAGCATTCTTGTGGAAAAATGGGCTGCCCATGGCTTGCGCAAGCATACACTCAGGGTTAAACACTGCCTGGAGACTTGGGCCCAAAGAGTAGCGGTGAATGGAATTAAATCTAGTTGGCTTCCAGTCACAAGCTGTGTTCCCCAGGGCTCAGTATTTGGCCCAGTCTTGCTCAAAATCTTTACTAATGATCTGGACAAATACCTTCTGGTGTTTGAGGGCAACCTCAGTAAATCTGCACATGACACAAGGTTATATGGGTTATATGGGTGTGTTGAACTGCTTGAGGGTAGGGAAATCCTACAGAGAGGTCTGGACTGACTGGTTTGATGGATCAGTGCTAATTATATGAGCTACAACAAGGCCAAGCACCCAGTCCTGTACTTGGGACAAAACAACCCAGCACAATGTTAAAGCCTTGGGAGAGAATGGACAGAAAGAGGACTGGGGTATTGGTTGATCACTGGCTAAACATGAGCCAGCAGTGTGCTCAGGTTGATGAGGCCAATGGCATCCTGCCCTGTATCAGAAACAGTGTAGCCAGCAGACTACGGAAGTGTTTTGTCCCCTGGTGTTTGGCACTGGTGAGGCCACACCTCAAGTACTGTGTTCAGTTTTGGGCACCTCCATACAAGAAAGACACTGAGGTGCTGGGGTGGATCCAAAGAAAGACAACGCGGTAGGTGAAAGGTCTGGAAACCAAGTCTTATGAGGAATGGGTGAGGGAGCTGGAGCTATTTAGTCTGAAGAGAAGGCTAGGAGGAGATCTTATTGCTGCTTAGAACTACCTGAAAGTAGATTGTAGAGAAGTAAGAGTTGGCAAAATGGCCTCAAGTTGCAGTGAAGGAAGTGTAAGTTAGACATTAAGAAAAACTTTATTGAAGGGGTCATCAGGTACTGGAACAGGCTGACCAGGGAAGTGTTTGGTAACTCTGAATGGTTTTAAAAGTTGAGCAGATATAGAGCTTAGGGGCATGTTTTACTGGTGGGCTTGGTAGTTAGGTGAGTATTTGGACTTTATAATCTTGAAGGTGTTTTCCATCCTAAACAATTTCATGATTCTATGAAAATCCTGTGTATCAGATAAGTAGTTCTGTCTTTGTTTGGAGCATTTTTTAACCATTAGGTTAAAAGATTCAACAAAAATTACTGCAGCAAATCATCATTGAGAATAAAAAATTGTGTTATGAACTTACTAATTGCACAACTAAAATTCACTTTCCTAAGCTATGCAGGTATCAAGTCAAGTGATTAACCTTCTCTCTGTGTTGTTCAGGGAACTCAGCACAGAAAACATGGTGGTGGTGTTTTGCTGAACATCTGGGACTGAAAAATGGAGATGTGTTAATCGTCAGTGATATTTCATTTGAAAAGACACATATATCTACTATAAAGAAATCCCCTAATATTTCTTTATAGTAGTATCTTACTCCCCACCTTACAGGCCAAGTGTCTCAGATGTTAGGAGTAGTCACTCTGCTGCTCCAGAGACAAAGTATGGAAGATACACAGCATGGAATATCCTGTGCTTTTACTTATGTGGCCCTGGAAATGACATGAGAAAGTCGGATAGAAAACCCACTTCAATCCTAGTGGCCTCAGTATGTGAGCTGCAAGGAAAAAAAACCATAAGAAAATAAAAACTCTGTCTCTGTTCCTGGTAGGAAATACAATAGACAGAGTCAGAGCTGACTTTACTACTATCCTCTTCAAGGGCTCTCTAAGTAATTTTTACAAGAAGTGAGTGACTCTGATAGGAATTAAAGGGGACCTGCCTCCAGCCAGGTGTAGGAAAGGGACAGTCAGGTTTACTGAACTATGGATCTGATGGCATGTCAAACCCATAGGAGTACTCATCCCTTGTAGACACTGGCATACCTGCACACAGTGGGACGCAGTATACCGTGATGTCATCAGGTTGTAAATGGGCGGAACCATCAGTATTTCTGGGATGGCAAAAGGATTCAAACAGTATTGGAAGCTGAAGAGGCTGTCACTGGGAATGAGTGGCATAAACACCGCATTCTGACTTGATCAGAAGTTGCATCCTTGGCATCAGGAGAAGATATTTTCATGACCCAAAAGGGTATTGGTGGGCTTTTGGTACTGCTGTCTTGGAGACAGGGGAAGATGTTCTCACCTGGTGTCTGGGATGATCCATCTGTGACAGCACTGCTGAAGGCTGACTAACAGTAGTTGCTAATCACTATTACGTGATGGCAATACTGCACTTACCGAGACTCCCTGACTCCATTCAGAATCTGCTCTGTCAATTGAAGAGTCAAAGAGTGTTCAGCAAGGCACACACACCTTTAATAGTTCTGTTTGGGCAGTGCAAAATTCTGACGGACAGTGGAGACTGAAATTAGATTAATGTTGCCTGAATGAGGTCACACCATCACTGAGTGTTGGTGTGCCAAACATGTTAGAATCCCAATATGAACTGGAATCAAAGGCAGCAAAGTGAGCACATGAAAACTGATATTGCTCTTACAGTCCACACTTAGGTGGGCTCCTGTAGGTTCTTTTCTTACGATCTCAAAGTGCAAAATGTAAGATGAGGACATCCAGGGGTTGTGTGTTAACAAGGCTTTTTTTTTTTTTTTTTTTTAACAATACACAATAGTAAGAAAGAGTGATGGAGAGAAAGGGGAAAAGGAAAAGTATAAAATAAAGAGAGGAAAGAGTATACAGTTACCACCGCAGGGTCCCTTGAGTCCCAGCAGCATCTCACCGGTCTTCTGATGTTCTTGACAATCCTTGGTGGGAGAAGCTTCCAAAGTTCTTGCTAAGAAGCCAAACTTTTTAAGTCAAACAGTACATCTTACCCTCCACTCCCATCCCCCTTGTCCCACAGGGGTGTCCACCTTTGCCTTCTGAGGCCACTTTTGCATGGTCAGAGGGGAATGCCCAAGGGCATGCTCTTCCCGGAGGTGGGCATCTTTTAGCCACAAGGTGAGTTTTGTTATAATGAGCAAAGTCAGTCTGTAGGTTGGTGTTATGGAGGGCTAGAGTAGTCAATTTTCCTTGACACAGCCTTGTGGATTCTGAGACAGTACACCATCTTGCCTTGGGGCCATACTCAATGTGGTCTTCCCTTCCTGATAATGACCATGTTGAGACATAATTCCATTTAAGAGTCTTCGGATTAAAATCTTACAATGTCTAATTTATTCTTCTCCATTCCTCTAGCAAGTGAGAGCCAGCCACAATTTGCATTCATTGGAAAAGTGTCCAGCACACCTGGTATCAACAGCCCATAGGGTGGAAGCACAGTATCACAATCTGTCATGGACTGATTTGTCTACACTAGAAAGGAATGGAGCTCCTGCGTGTGTGCAGTACAGTGATTACATAACTGTATGAGTGATACAGAGGAAGAGGTTTTTGAGAAAGGGGATAAAATAACTAAAGTCCTGCTGAAGGCTGGTTTTGCCACAAAACAAAGATAAGAGACCAGCATGGAAGATCCAATTTGCAGAAATAAAATGGAAAGATGGTGTCACCTGATCCCTATGGATGTAATCCACAGCATAGTGGCTATATCTTTACTGACTAATGAAAAGGAAAACACAGCTTTCTTAGATGCTGTGGGTTTTTTGAGGATGTGTATTCCAGACTACAGTCTGATTGTGAGTCTTCTCTATCAAATGACTCATAAGAAGAATGTTTTTAAATGGGGCCTTAATATCTAAAGCCTTTGAATGAATTAAGTGGGTGATTGTTCATACATTAGTCCTTGGGCCAGTCTGGACAGGACAAGATGTTGTGAATGTGCTCTACACTGCAGCCAGACCCTGCCTGGAGCCTCTGGCAGAAAGCACCTGGGGAGGCCCAAAGCCATCCCCTGGGGTTTTGGAGCTGGGGATACAGAGGATCTGAACATTACTGCACTCCAGCTGTAAAGGAGATATTGACAGCATATGAAGTAGTTCAAGCTACCTCTGAAGTGACAGCTTTTATTATCACCCCAGCTGCCAGTACTGGGCATGTATGTTTCAAGGGATAGTGTCCTGTACACATCATGCAATTGATGCCATGTGGAGTAAGTGGGTCGCAGTGATCACACAGCAAGCTTGAACAGGAAGCCCTGGCCACAGAGGAATCCTAGAAGTGAGTACAAACTGCCAGAAAGCAAAGACTTTGTAATGTCACCAGAAGAGGGTGGACCAGAAGGAGGGTGGTTAGCAGATCAAGAGAGGTTCTTCTCCCCCTCTACTCTACCCTGGTGAGACCATATCTGGAGTATTGTGTCCAGTTCTGGGCTCCTCAGCTCAAGAGGGATGTGGAGCCGCTGGAGAGGGTCCAACATAGGGCAACGAAGATGATGAAGGAGGTGGAGCACCCCCCTTATGAGAAGAGGCTTGGAGAAGATGAGACTGAGGGGTGACCTCATTAATGTCTATAAATAGTTGAGGGGTGGGTGTCAGGTGGATGGAGCTGGGCTATTCTCGGTGTTATCTAGTGATAGGATGAGGCGCAATGGTTGTAAGCTGGAACATAGGAGGTTCACATCAACCTGAGAAGGAACTTCTTCACAGTGAGGGTGCCAGAGCACTGGAACAGGCTGCCCAGGGTCATTGTGGAGTCTCCTTCACTGCAGATGTTTAAGACTTGCCTGGATGGATTTCTGTGTGACTTGGTTTAGGTGATCCTGCTGTGTCGGGGGATGGAGTGGATGATCTTTCGAGGTCCCTTCCAATCCTTAATGATTCTGTGGTTCTGTAAAATGTAGTAAAGAGGCTCCGAGCACATAACAGACTGCCAGATGATGGGAAGCAGTATGCCATGTTCAGTGATGAGTCTTGTTGCATTGTGGGCAAGTACCGACTGTGAAAGGCTACTGTATACAGCTGACAAGAGAAGTTATTAGATCTGCTGAAAAGTGAGGTGAATTGAGTCAATTTGCAGAGGTAAAAGCCATTCTTTACATACTGCTAAGAAAGATGTCCAGTGCTCTCTTTGCTGACTTACAGATGTTGGCAAATGCCCTGTGGGGGTAGTTACAGCAATGTAAACTGGCAACACAGAGGTAAACTCAGCCTCAATTCCATTCCAGGAAAGGTGATGGAACAGTTTATCTTTGACACTATCTCTGGTCACATCAAGGACAAGAGGGTCATTAGGGATAGTTAGCATGGCTTCTCCAAAGGGTGTCATGCTTGAATAACCTGATAGACTTTTATGAGGACATAACCAGGTGGACAGATGATGGCAAAGCAGTGGATGTGGTCCATCTTGACTTCAGTAAAGCATTTGACAGTCTCCTAAAGCATCCTCACAGCCAAACTAAGACAGTGTGGTCTGGACAATTGGGTGGTAATGTGGATCATGAAGTGGCTGCAGGATAGAAGCCAGACTATGATGGTCTAGTTGGAGGCCTGTATCTAGTGGAGTCCCACAAGGGTCAGTACTGGGACCAGTTGTATCCAATTTATTTATTAATGACTTGGATGAAGGATTGGCGTGCACTGTCAGCAACTTTGCTGATGACACAAAGCTGGGAGGAGTGGCTGACACCTCAGCAGGCTGTGCTGCCATTCAGCAAGACCTGGACAGGCCGGAGAGCTGGGCAAGGCAGAAATGTAATGAACTATAACAAGGGCAAATGTAGAGTCTTGAATCTGGGCAAGAACAACCCCAGGTACCAGTATAGGTTGGGGACTGACCTGTTGGAAACCAGTGTAGGAGAAAGAGACCTGGAGGTCCTGGTGATCAGCAGGATAACCATGAGCCAGCAGTGTGTTCTTGTGGCCAAGAGGGCCAACAGCATCCTGGGGTGGATCAGAATGGGGTTGGTTATTAGATCAAAAGAGTTTCTCCTTTCCATCTTCTCTGCCCTGGTGAGACCACATCTGGAGTATTGTGTCCAGTTTTGGGCCCCTCAGTTCAAGAGGGATGTGGAGCTCCTGGAGAGAGTCCAGTGCAGAGGCATAAAGATGATGAAAGGAGCAGAACACCTCCGTTATGAGGAAAGGCTGAGGGAGCTGGGATTCTTCAGTTTGGAGAACAGTAGACTGAGGAGTGACCTCATTAATGTTTGTAAATATGTGAAGGAGCATGGAGCCTAGCTCTTCTCAATGTTATCTAATGACAGGACAAGGGGCAATGGATGTAAGCTGGAACACAGGAGGCTCCACATAAGTATGAGAAGGAACTTCTTCATGGTTAGAGTGACGGAGCACTGGAACAGGCTGCCCAAGTGAGAGTTGTGGCATCACCTTCTCTGGAATATTTAAAACCCGCCTGGATGTGTTCCTGTGTGACTTGATCTAGGTGATCCTTCTATTGCAGGGGGAGACTGGACTAGATGATATTTCTAGGTCCTTTCCAATCCCTAACATTCTATGATTCTGTAAAACTCATCTGGGCTGCTGAACTATGGCAAAACATCACTGCTGAGGTAGAGAACTAAGTTAGATGCTCCTGTACCCAAATGTCTGGCCACTGAGGAACATCAACACAACTAGTAGGCGGAACAGGCTGCTAAAGTGTTGCAAGATGCAAGCGGTGTCTCAAGTCTCAAGTAGGTTGGCAACGACAAGGTGAATTATTTCTGGCTCAGTGGGCCCATTATGTCTTAGACCATCAAGATTTAATGTACTGATGGGCTCAGAACCAAGTCATCTGTGAATGTGAAACATGTGCCTCAATCAAACAAGCCAAGCAGTTGAAACCTCTGTGGTATGGAGGATACTGGTTGAAATACAAATATGGAGAAGCCTGGAAAATTCACTACATCACACTTTCATGAACATGCCAGAGTAAATGGCATGTACTTACTATGGTAGGAATTACCACTGGTTGGCTGGATATGTCCTAACCCACCGCCTATAACACTGTTCTGCAGTTTGTGAAGCAGATCTCATGGTGACATGGCCCTCCAGAGAGAATTGAGTCAGACTACAGGAGTCATTTTACAAAATAATCTCATAGATAGTGGGGCCAAAAAGGATGGCATTGTGTGGGTTTACTACACCCCCTATCATGCACTGGTTTGAGAAAATAAAACAGTACAATGGGTTGCTAGAGACCACACTGAAAGGAATAGGGGGTGTCTAGGGGGATTTTACTTCGGGAAAGAACAGCTAGTGGACTAAGTTGTATGATGTTACTTATTTTATATCAGTGAGACTTGGATTTTGAAACCAAGCAAGTGTAGCAGTCATGGAATTCAAACTAGCACACAGCAACTTTCTCAAGATCAACATCTTCGACATGTACAACACGAGTGTAGGTAGTGCCAGAACAGCCTGGATTGCTGGATGTGGCTTGCAACAACCCAACACCATCTCTCCTGTCCTGAGACTGCAGTGACAGATGGAGTCTGAAAAAATGAACTCTAAGGACAAGTTAGAGGGATGGTGTATGGATTAAGGGAATATGTGGGTATGAAGACTGTTCAGTGTGGTGCTGTCACAATCCATCAATTAAAGTGGATTTGTGAGAGGTTTGATCAATTTTGCAATTCTTAAAATGCAAAAGTAAGGTGAACATGCTCAGATACTATGCATTAATACAGATTTCTTGCTCAACGGTCTGTGTTAGAAGGAAAAGACAGTGGTGAAACAAGTAAAGGAAATAAAGGGGAGGAAGGGCAAAGAGAAAAGGGGATGGAGGGTGAGGGGGGAATATGTCACCACAGGATTCTCTTGCCTAGGCATCTCCAGGCTCCTGGCAAACCAACAGCGTCCCACCGGTCCTATTTGATGATCGAATGAACTCCGATGGGGGTGTTCCTATCCAGTTTCTGTGAGTCCATCTTAGACCTTGCCCCCTGTTCCCCCACTCATTTCCTGAGAAGGGTGTTTCAGGTATTGTCTTCTTAGCTGAATTCTTTATTCTCATTAAGCCACTGGATTCTCAAGGCCAAGAATACTGTCTCTTACCTAAAAATCTCAGTTTAGTTTGTTGTTGAGTTCTTGGTTCATGCTAAATTAGTCGATGATTTCACTGCTTTGCTTAATTAGTGATCTCACAGCTTCAAGAATGCAGCATCTCATAAATCTTTGTAGAGACTTGCACCATTGCCTTATCAGCTTCTCTTGTTAAGCAGGCAGAGAAAAGGCACCACTCATCAATTTTTCTGGTTAAGCAGCCAGAGAAAGAAGGCCTTTTTTTCACAACATCGAAAAATCAATACTGTTTCAATATAATGTCTAGAAATAAAATATAGTCAATAATCAATAGTCAACAGGTTCTGTCACTGACAGATGCCCTTCCACAAGAAGGGCTGGGAGGAGGATCCAGGGAACTACAAGTCTGTCAGCCTGACCTCAGTGCCTGGTAAGGTTATGGAGCAGATCATCTTGAGTGCCATCGAGCTTCACATACCAAACCACCAGGGGATCAGGCCCAGCCAGCAAGGGTTTAGGGAAGGAAGGTCCTGCCTAACCAGTCTGACTGGGTGACACATTTAGTGCATGAGGCTGTGGATGTGGTCTATCTAGACTTCAGCAAAAGCTTTTAACACAGTCTCCCACACCATCCTCCTGGAAAAGCTGGCAGCCCATGGTTTGGACAGGTACACCCCTTGGTGGGTTAAAAACTGTCTGGAAGACTGACTCCAGAGAGTGGTGGTGAATGGTGCTGCATACGGGTGGTGTCTGATGACCAGTGGTGTCCCCCAGGGGTCAGTACTGGGCCCAGTTCTATGTAACATCTTTACTGAGTTCTGTATGAGGGGATCAAATCCACCCTTCATGAATTAGCAGATGACACCAAGTTGGGGTGCAGTATCAATCTGATAGAGGGCAGGAAGACCCTGAAGAAAGATCTGGACAGGCTGGGATAACAGGATCAAGTTTCACAAAGCTAAGTGAAGGGCCCTATATTTTGGCTACAATAAACCCATGCAGCACTACAGACTGGGAGAAGAGGGGCCCAATAGAGAAAGACCTGGGAGTGCTGGTTGACAACTGGTTGAACATGAGCCAGCAGTGTGCTCAGGTGGCATGAAAGCCCAAAAGCAATCTGGCTTGTATCAGGAACAGTGTGGCCAGTAGGACTAGGGATGTAATTCTCTCCCTGTACTGGGCACTGGTGAGGCTTCACCTTGGGTCCTGTGTGCAGTTCTGGGCCTCTCACTTCAAGAAATATCTGGAGGTGCTAGAGTATGTCCAGAGGACAGCAATGAGGCTGGTGAAGGGACTGGAGGGAAAGTCTGATGAGGACAGGCTGAGGGAGCTGGAGTTGTTTAGCCTGAAGAAGAGGAGCCTCAGGGGGGACTTTCTCTCTCTCTACAACTACCTGAAGGGAGGTTGTAGACAGGTGGGGGTTGGGCTCTTCTCCCAGGCCACTAGTGATAGAACAAGAAGGCAGGGCCTGATGCTGCACCAGGAAAGGTTGAATGTTACAAAGCACTTCCTCATGGAAAGGGTGATCAGATTAGAATGGACTGCCCTGAGAGGTGGTGAAGTCACCATCCCTGGAGATGTTCAAGAGAAGACAAGACGTGGCACTTAGTGCCATGGTCAAGCTGATTGTGGTGATGATATGTCATAGGACTTGGTGACCTTAGAAGCCTTTTCCAGTCTCAATAATTCTGTGATTCCTTGTATAGTGACACACATACTGTTGTAGATGGTATAAAATAAGGGGTGGATAATATGCTGGATTTGGTCAGCACAGGGTTATTTTCCACAGCCAGGTTAGTCAGCTAAAGTAGCCAACAGAATATTCTGTACCTTGCTATTGTCATGCCCAATATCTATATAAAGGAGAAGGAGGCATCTGGAAGCTCTGACTGGCAGCAGCTTTTGTTGTGGCAGCAAGTGCAAAGTGTCTGTGTATCATCTGTTCTAGTACTCTCGTTGCTATTCTTCTACCCTCTTCCTTTTTTTGTCAACGGAGCAAGTTAACCTTGTCTGAACTCACTCAGCTCTACCTTTTTCATGTGTTCTACCACTTCCCCCTCAACCTTGGGAAGGTTGGTCTGACTGAACAACTGTGTGGTACTGGGTTCAAACCATGATAGATGATCATTATTCCTCAAATAGGTTCAAGAGGTGAAGCAGGAGAAAGGCTAAATCATGGGTCTAACTTACCTTGATGTTTTGTACTCTCCTCATTCAATGCATGAGGAGATCTGATCAACACTTACAAATATCTAAAGCACAAGTGTCAAGACGAAGGGGCTGTACTCTTATTGGTGTTGCTTAGGAATAGGACAAAGGGCAACGGGCGTAAATTGTAACATAGGAGGCTGAATTTGAACATAAGGAAAAGCTTTTATATGGTGAGGGCAACAGAACTCTGTAACAGGCTGCCCAGAGAGATTGTGGAGTCTTTGGCTCAAGACATGTTCAAAACAGAGCTGGGCATGTTCCTGAGCAATCTATTTTATGGGATCCTGCTCTAGCAGAGGATTGGAATAGATAATCTCCAGAAGTCTCTTCCGATCCCTGCCAGTCTATGAGTCTCTGATTCAGGTGACTCTGAACACAATCTGACTCAGGTAATGAAAAACGTTTCTTTCAAGAACGGCTGAGGAAACTCAGTTGCTGCTTGCAGTAAAACATGCTTTAAGAATAGATAGGCCCAAACTCGCTTGCCTAAGGGACAATGCATTACAGTAAGTAACTCACTGGGTAAGTAACTAGTTGTCTGCTCTTTTGGTACATTATAGTAAGTTTCCATGGCAGTTTCCCTGAGCCATGGAAACCATCAGGGCTGTAGCTATCTCGGGTCAGCCTCAGTCTAAATGTTCCCAGAGAAAGACTGACATTTCGTTTCACTACTCGCAGTACACAGTACAGACCTTGGATCTATTCCCACAAGCAGATCAGGTGGGCTGTGTATGACATCTGGCCGAATTTGTAGTCTTTCAAAATAAAAACAGCTTCAGCCAGAGCCAGGATGGAAAGCTTCTTCATGCTTTGAGAGCTCAGCCTTTTGGGTGGTCTTTTTTACTATGCAGCCCTCAGCTGACAGAAATCAATTCAAGTATGCAAATTCTGGTCTATGTAATCTTGATCATTATTTCTGTGCACCTCAGAGTTGTGAATACCACTCAAATGGGGATTTTAAGAGCTCATGATGTGGATCTGAGCTTTGTGACCTTCACTCTTGCAGCATGGAGCTGCATCCCCAGAAACTGCTTTGAGACTGTTCTCTTTGTTACATTGGTAAGGTGTAATTTAAAAAGCACTGAGGTCTGGAAACATTCTTTTAACTTCTTAGTGCCAAGAAACCATTTAACATGTTTGCCACTCTGTACTCAACACATCTTTCTGCTTCAGATTTTGTCTATTAAGCTCATTAGGTATTAGGAAGCTGTTTCTGTCAAACGGCAAACTTCTTTTCTGCATATTGGTGCTTACACAGCCCATTATTTTTCTATCTCATTCCCCAAACCTCTCATTTGTCCGGTAATTTGACTTTAGCTTTATCTGTGCTGGAATGCAGAGAAACATGAAATAAACTGAGAGCAGCATGAGCAGCTCCGTGGGTGGGCTAATGTTTTTGCACTGTACTACGCCCTTGAGAAAATGCAGAGTCAGCAGAGCCCTGGGCTGAATCTGTGGCACTTTCCATTGAATTTATACAATGGCAAATTAGACTGATCTTCCAGGAAGCCCACTTGAAGCTAAAACGCATGCTAAAGCCTTATTACACTTTATTTTGCCCAGCTTCTCCTATTTATGAGGAAATTATTTGGAATCAGGCCACTCCAGTTTCCAATTCTGGTCCTCCAAGTGCAACAGACTTGTAACTTCCCCTAGTTCAAGTAAATGCTGTTACTGTCAGCTCAACAGCTTTCATACTGACAAAGCCCTTTGCACTGAAAGAGCAACTGGTGGAAGAACCACCATGGCACCCACCACAGCATCAGTGACTTCCACAAGCTCAGCCTCCTGCACGTGTGCAAACAAGACTTGTGGTACAGCTACTCAGCATGCTAAGGGCTATTTTGGACTATCAAACAATACTGTGAAAGTGCCTGGCAGAAGAAATGAAAACTATGGCAGGCAATGGGGCAGGTTTGCAGGGGGAACACTGTTGTCTCATTTACCGGGAAAGTCAGAAAAGGACATGGTAGTTAGTGTATGAGGCTGGAAACGAAACAGTGCTATTGACAGCACAACAAAGCAATCCTTGCTTTGCAATTTGTGGGACTGCCTGTACTGCCTCAGCAACTTATTTCAAATTTTGGGAAGCAGGAGAGATGCTGTTGAGCCTTTTGTGGACCAGTATCCAAAGAGCGAAGCACCAATCTACTCTTTAATGGTGTCTGCAGCAAGACTGAGAAAAGTTTGAGGGAATTTTAAACACAAAAGTGAAATTTTGTTTCAGTAAAAATAAATTTGTGCTATGAAACAAGAATCCTGTAGCTACTATGAGAGAGAATCATAGAATCATAGAATCATAACGGATCGGAAGGGACCTCAAAAGATCATCTAGTCCAATCTGCCTGCAACAGCAGGATCACCTAAACCAAGTCACACAGGAACCCGTCCAGTCGGGTCTTGAATATCTCCAGTGAGGGAGACTCCACAACCCCCCTGGGCAGCCTGTTCCAGTGCTCCGTATAGTCAGACTGTCTACTTCCTTTCCTTGTCTCAAGGCTGTCCATTTGTCTGTGCATAGCACTCATCTTCTGACTCGCCAGCAGAATATTTGTGTCTAAAACCATTTCAGTCCCTTCTGAATCCCCATGGTTGCTTCCCAAAATTGCACAGTACTATGACAGGTCAGATTTTGTGGTAAAAATATCATGCCTATAGATACTCCTGGATGTACAATTCTCAGATGTTGCTAAGCAAAATATTTCAGGCAAAAGCCTATCAGAGAGAACAGAGACATAGAGAGGTCTCTTCTCCTCTCCCAGAGAAGAGAACTTGGTCATCACCTCTGAAATACCCGCAGGGGAGCCAAACTCATAATTAATGGTAAAACAGTGATTTAGGGCTATAAATGCAATGCTGCTTGCCTAGATCATTGACAGAGTTTGCTCTTCTATCCTGGTCAGCTTGAACCGCAGGCTCCCTCTGTCTTTCAGGCTCTATAACTTTCTGATTTCTTCCTCTATTCTGCATTGCTGTGGCACATTTCAGATCAAAGACATTTGGACAAGCAGTAGTGACTCTAGGCCTGACTCTAAATGCAGCAGAGAGAAAAAGTACTGTAAAAACCAGTGTTTCTCTGAGAAGGAGGTGTTGAGCAGCTCCAATATCTGGTGTTCCAGGCTATTTCTGGTCATAAGGCGAAGCCAACTGGCATATAAACTAGGTCGTCTTACTCAGAGATGAAGAAAACTTAGCAAAACAATGATGACTGTGTGGGAGGCTGCAGAGAAAGAAAGAGGCAGAAAAATGATGCAGTAGAATAGAGACTTTCTTCACTGCTTTATATTTGAGAGGCCACTACACTGCACCTGTTCACTCCAGAAATATATCACAGCAGGTTCCTGAGAAGAGCAGTGTGGAAGATCCCAATGAGTAAGCCATAATTAAGTCAGAAAAGGGAAAAATTTCAACCAAGCTCGGGCAGGTCTTACCTGCACCTCACAAAGAAACTCAGTCCAGCTGTTCTTCACATGTAGGTCTTGTAAAGAAGGACTATCTTTTAAAAATGTTCAATGAATAAGTATAAAATACCTGCTTTATGCGGTGAGTTGTATGAGAACAAAAACTCGTAACAGATTTAAACTCCTTTTTCCATGGTGTTCTTTGAGTTCAGTGTACCAAACTCATTGCTGACATGATGAAGTTCAACTTCTGCTTGAAATTCATACTGTTGGTTGCCTGGGGAAATATCTGGACTGCAGTTCTGCATATACCCCACTTTCTGGGAAATAAATGAGCTGTCAGATAATAAATTCCATCTGTAATTGAAAACTCTGTAGGGACCTGCAGAGTTAGTTGGACCCATTCTTTTCATAAATTGTTTTGGGGAGTGAAACACTTCTTTAAAACGGCAAATGCTGAGTAACTGGAAGAATTTGGGAAGACTAGATTGGACATAATCTTTGACCTTACAAGCACTGTCTGAATTTTGATTCTCCACATTGCATAGTGTGTCAGAAATTAGTGGACCACCACTTATATAAGGTTAGTGCTCACTTTCATTAAAATGGCTTACAGGTCTGTCTAAACATGCTTACAAATCAGATGTGCCTGTTTTAGCTTTTTGCCTCTTAAAAGGGAAGATCAGCAATTTTATGCACCACTTTCCAGGTAGCTGTCTGCTTCCAGCGTGAAAACAGAGTTACAGCACTGGGATCAGGCTCACTAAACCCATTAACTGTGCCTGACAGCCATGCTCATTTGATTTAACCAGGATTTTAAATTCCAAGCCATCACAAGTAATGTGTCCTTGTACTCAAGACAGTGGCTTGCACACCATGGTGGCTCCGATTTATCTTTAATTAATCTATTAATTATGGCTCCTGGGGCAAGAAGAGAGTCTAATTATTCATTACAGGCCTCATCCAGATCTGCTGAACTGACTTTGCTAAGGCATATGCAAGGGAGTTAATTTGAACCAAAGGTAGTTAATAGTATTATTTCACAGTGACAATATTAGTGGAGAATGTAAAATGCTTTGAAACTACTAATGTGCCTGCACAACATCCCTCCAAGTGATAATGAGTGGTTGCAAAGTAGCTGTTTGCCAAAAATCATTGGTGAGTCACTCAGCATGAGGTCTCTGCCATGTCAGTACTGTGCTTTAGTCCAGTACCATGGGTCATTTTCATGCTACTGTATCAGAAAAGGCATCACAAAAGCAAACTTATAATAATTTTATACAGGTGAAGGAATGTTATAAATAGATGAGTTTAGCTGACATGTTCATCCACTGAGAAATTGATAACATGGAGCAAAGATCTACAAACTGGGTGAGTTTTCACAGGGCTTGAGTGAAACTTTTTAGGGCCAAAGGTATAATAGCAGCAGAACTTGTTATTGTTAGCTGGCAATAAAATTCAGTAAGTATATCTAGTAAGGAAAATGATCATGAGATCAGATTAAGTCCCTCTACAGTTTCCAAGTCTTTGGGATTCTAAACAACAAAATTGTAGTTTAGGATTTGAAATAGGAAGACTTTGGATTGGGTAGAGCTCAGAAATCACATGATGAACATTCTGCAGGGATTCTTACTGCAGTAACAACCCCTGGACAGGAAACAGTGCCTGCTTTTCTGTTTTGCAGGAACTGGTTTCAGGAAAATGATCCTTTTCTCTCTGTTACTGGTGTACAGACCTATGCTTTGATCACAGAATGAGAGAACATTAGGGATTGGAAGTGACCTCGAAAGATCATCTAGTCCAATCCCCCTGCCACAGCAGGATCACCTGGATAAACTCACACAGGCACAGGAACATGTCCAGGCAGGTTTTTAACATCTCCAGTAGCAAAAGGCTCTCGTAGATATGTTCTTGCAGAAAAGATCTGACTGCAATTTCATCAGGTTCCTACTGGGCCATCCCTCCAGCCTGCCAAAGTGTCTCTGGATGGCAGCCCTTACCTTATCAAGTGGTTCCCCCATGTTTGGTGTAATCTCACTAACAGCTAACCCTCTCTTGCTTTCTACAGATCACTTAGGACAAGCCCCGTCGTAGGATATAGCACTGTAGTACTCCACCTGTTACCAACCTTGAGACAGAATCAAACTCAATCAGCAGAAACTAGAAGAACAAACACCCAAGGATTTATCTGTCCAGCTGGTTGTTCACTCAGACAGACCCTAATACCCTAACCTGGACAAAAAATTGCTATGGGCGACAATGTGGAAAGCCTTGCTAAGGTCAAGATAAATGAAAAAATTGCTCTCTCCTCAACCACAAACCCCAGTCATTTTATTGTACAGGGCAATCAGGTTGGTCTGCCCCTGTTCCCAGGACTGAAAGTACTACATTATTTATGATACATCAGCAATGAGAGAAACTTCTTTCCAGCACAGTTAGCAAGCATAACTCTTATCCCAAATTTCATCCATTGTTGTTGCTTTGGTCCTTGTTAAGGACTATATGTTATAATATCTTTTCACTGTACACACCCTACTTTGCTCAGAAAACTTCTGTGTACCTGGGGATCCTTGATGGCAAATTATAAACACAAAGGCAAAAAGACCTCCCACCCTTCTCAAATGTGTTCTATAGTCATAGGATTTTGCAAGGATTGTGGTCACTCTAAAGCACAATTGTGCAGGAATGCACAAAACATATGGAAATCACAAAACACAGAGATGCTTTCTAAATATGACAACTCTGACATGGCCCATATGTAAAGGAACATGGGCATACAACTTTATGCCGTCTAGCAGATTGCCACACTTAATATGGTAGAAGGAATCCTTCTACCATGAAAGAAGCTGACTTGCAAAGGAAAACTTTATCTCCAGATCTGGCAAGTCACCTGGTAGATATGGGACATGGGGAAATAAAGCATCCATTTCATAACTCTGAATTGAATAGCATGGTGTCAATGTTCTTACTGAATATTTCCCACAGCCTGAGGGAAATATCTGTATTTTTTATCCTGTCTCATGGCAGTTTTTCATAGCAATGGCAACTCATAGCCTCGCTTTACCACACAGTATGTAACAAGAGGTACTGAAAACTACAGTTCGTTCAGATCTGCTGGGGACAGTTTGATCCCTGTTGCTGTTTTTGCATTTTATGAATAGCCAGAGGAAAACATTGCCAGGCATCTCCTACACAGCTTGCTGGAGTTGTAGACTTCAGGAGCAGAAATCCTAGGATCTGCCCTCTTTTCCACAGGCAGTATATTTTTTCCTTTGGGATTGTTGTTTCACAGAAAATTAGACCTGTGCAACACTTAATTTTCTTAGAAATAAAGAGCCTGGAAGCATGATATTTCAAGAGAAGTCTGTATCTCTTTTCTACAGGGGGACCGTCAAAACTAGGAATAACTTCACCTTCTTCTGACTCATTTGTTTACAAATAGATGAAGATGCTGGTAGATAACAATTTTTCTCAGATTTTCTTCCCTCTGAAGAATTAGTCTGCCCAGATTCTCTGAACTAGCACACCCGCTGTACTGCTGTGGCTGATTCTTGGCTCGGTGAATGGGGTACAAGGACTACTGGGCAGAATTGTCTAGCCAGCCTTCATTCCTAGTCCAGACCATATAATGCTTTCATGGGCTGCTCACTCAATAGTAACCTTCAAAATGAGATGGAGTCAACAGGTGTCAAAAGGTAATCTCAAAAGCAGGTTACCTGGCTTTATGGCAACAAATTTTCACATGACCTTTTAGTACACAGGAGTCTGATGTGTAGGAGGTCCTGAAGACAAAGACTGCAGCTTGGCCTCATGCCCATACATCACCTCGTAACAAAAGCTTCATGCTGTTGAGCATTGCAAGATCAATAAAAAAATGGATCAAGAGTTCAAGGGTAGAAGTATATTGACAGATCTTCCAAGTCCACAGGTATGGTATTTACTTGGGTGAAATACTTGGAATGACCATCCAGTGCAAGCTGGATGCTACCACTTTCTTACAGAGTACCTGTGCCTACACAGCTCTATAGCTCATCTGGTCATACAGCTGTTGGAAGAGCTCCTTTTCAAGTTAAATCTGTCTTGAATAATGTGGCTTACAGTTATAATAACTTATCTGCCCAAGCAGAAATAAAGTTGATGAAGCAGAACACTGACTAGCTGAACTAAAGTTATTCAGTAGAACTTAATAACATGCCTGAGTCTAAATACCATGACATTATTAAAAAGGTAAGGTGCATGAAATTAGACTGATGTCTCAGCCCTGCCTCTGTCTGATTATAGTGTCATGACCTCACCTACTTTTGCTCTGAAAACTTGTTATCGAACTCTGAGGCTTAGCAGCATTTTAGCTTCACGTGCTACCAGTATTTTGCATTTGTGAAACCACATCTTGAGTACTGTGTCCAGTTTTGGGCACCAGAGTATAAGGAGGACATTGAGGAAGGGCAAAGAGGCTGATAAGAGGTCTAGAAAATATGGCCTATGAGGGGCGGCTGGGGGAACTGTGGTTATCTAGTGTAAGGAAGAGGAGGCTGAAAGGAGACCTTATTGTCTCTACAAAGGCCTGAAAGGAGGTTGTTGTGAGGCTGCTGCTGGTCCCTTCCAAATTACTAATGATAAGAACAAGAGGAAATGGTCTCAGGCGAGGTTTAGATTTGGTATTATGAAGAAGTTCTTTACTGAAGTAGAGAGAGTGGTTGGGCACATGAACAGGCTGCCCAGAGAGGTGCTGGAGTAATTATCACTGGAGGTGTTTAAAAAATGAGAAGAGAGAGCACTTGAGGCCGTGGTCCACGGTTTAGGGAGATATTGGGTTGATAGTTGGACTTGATGATCCTGAAAGTCCTTTCCAGCCACAATGATTCTATGAATCTATGATATTCTTAGACATCTATTTGAAGTTCTGCCCTGTCTTGAGGTCCAAAATATACACTCCATTCGCTCACTCACTGTAGACTCTGTTTATTTCACTTTTACCTCATGCACCTAAGATCACTAGGACTAGCTTACTGCAGAATCCAGAGGGAGGTACTGGTAGGGATCTCTGTGGTGAGATGGAAAGGGCTAGTAGGTAATCCTGAGCTTTAAGATCTCTGTTCAGTGCACAAAGAAAGCAATTGTCAGAGATTACTCCCCTCTGCTTTTCCGAATTCTTGTTTTGTGTTTATATGGTGATTGTTAAAATTTAACCACGTTTGCATTAATGACAGTGTCTGAATGTGAGAGAGAAGCAGAAAGGACTAACCTGTTAACAGCTAGCTAAACTAAACCAAAATGCTAATCTGAAAAAATAATTACAGCAGACGAAATTCAGGCCTTGATAAACATACTGTGGAATCTTTTCACACTCTTTATACTAGAAAGCAAAGCGCTAGTGAAGTGCGTGTGTGCTTTTGAGAGGATTTTCTCTAGCAGTTTGAGGCTACAATCTTGCCTACTACTGTTCAGAAAAGCATCTGGTTACTCTTGCTCCTCATGTCTGTGCATTAATAAGGATTTCAGTTTTATAGCTCTGTGGTTACTTCTAAAAGGCACGGTGACTTTGAAATCTTCAGAAAAATAATGTGTGGAAATTTATAACAGTGCATGGAGCTCCTCTCTGAGCTTCAGCCCCACCGTACTAAACCTTCCAGATGTTAAGGAGTCTAGACACAGTGAAGCTGAAATCTCAAGTCAAACTTCTAATGATGGCTGAGACAGAAACAATATGGTCTTCAGCAAGCTGGCTTGTACCTAGTCTTCCTCAGTTTTACCACCTCATACAGAGAAGTGTTCAATTAATACTGAGTAATAAACTCACATGGGGCCTCCTATGGATGTCCAAGGAAAAACACCAAACACCAGAATCTGTGCTCTGTCAATAACAGCAAAACAAACAAGCCTCAGGCCACGTTAACGTTAACATGAGACAATATAATTCTTTTCAGTAGTCCAGATGCATGTGAAACCTTTGGAGCAAAATAGTTGAGAATTTTGAAGCAGTAGCTGAGACACAGGCCATGTGCTTCTTGCTTGCACACCACGTTTTTTAGGCATATGTCATTTTTGGTGGAGTGAGAATTTGGTAACTGAAACACAGCTTAAAAGTTCAGTTGAAATGTCACAAAGGGTTGCTCTATACCCAAGATAGCTTACAATCCATGTTCATTCTTGGCAACAAGTTTGGGACAAATACATTGCAGGAGAGCATCAATCTTCACTATTGCTGGTACCCTTTTACATCCCACAGTCTCTCCCTGCTTGAAAGAGATTTCCTGGGATGACTCATCCACTCAGCCCCACGCTTCTTAGAGGCAAAATGTCCTGCTGTGATGAAAACATTAGAGTTCTGCCGCTCATTTTCCAGAGTTATTTGAAATAAACACAAGAAACGCAGATAAAAAATTCTGTACGCCAAGAAAAGATCATTATGAGCATGTGAAAAATTCTGCCAGATCAGGAGGATCTTCACACATTCAAAAGACCATGCAAAGGTCCCAGTTCACAGAATCTAACAGTAAACGCTGAAGACCATGTCTTGAGGGATAGGATGAACTTGGTAGAGCTAGTGCTAGTGTCAGCTTATACTTTTATCTGAGTCCTAGACCAGGTTCCTATTATAAGAGGAAAAGATCTTAGTAACTCCCAGCACAAAATTTACAACAGTAAAATATAAAGCACAATACCTTTTTTAAACTTATTTTACCTTTAGTAACATACAGAAAGGAACAACAGATTTCTAATATTCCAGAAAAAAATTACTGTTTTGAATATAAAGGTGACTGAGATCAGTCGGTATGGATTCAACAAGGGTTAGAAAGAACCCTGACAAAATGAAGCGGTGAATTCGCCTAGTGTGTTATGGGCTGAAACACAACCCAAAAAATGAAGGTTTGAAACAACCACTTATGAATTGACTGCCATGTTCAGTGCTCAATCATGTGTGTTCTCCCTCCAAAACACAGACCAGAAGTGAAGATAAAGTTGAAGGAGAAGAAACTGGAAGTTGAAGCTCCAAACCCCAACCCTCTCTGTTTGCAGAACATAAAATAAAATTGAAATTTTGCCTTGCTGTTTCCAAGACAAACATCAACAAAACTCTCAAACCATCCCAACCACTTGATATTCTTTCACAACATCACTTGGTAGGAAAGAGAAAATACTAAATGCTTTCTACCTTCACTTTAGTAATATTTTTTATACTGTCTCCCATAACATTTTCATAGATAAACTGTTTAATTATAGGCTAATAAGAAAACATTTTCTAATTCGAGATGGGTTGAAAACTGGCCAGGCCCAGAGCGTAGTGACCCATGACAAAAAGTCATAGGGGGTCATAGTAGGGAACCATAGCTAGAGTTCAGCGGTGGGCAAAATGACGTCTGATTTTATGTGACCTGGATGTTGAGGTAGAGTGTGTTGTCAGCATGTTCACTGAGTGGGAGATGCACCAGATGATTATTCTGTCACCCAGAGGCTCTCTGTCAAGATGGAGAAATGGGCTCACAGGAGCCTCATGCCTTCAACAAGGAGAAGTACAAAGTTTAGGGAGGCATAAAACCACACAGCTGGAAAGCAGTTTGACAGTAAAGAACCTTGAGGGTACTGGTGAACACCAACTTGACTGTGAGCTAGAAACATGCCATTTAGCAAAAAAAAAAGAAAAGAAATATTGTAGAGTCTCCTTCCCTGAAGATATCCAAAAGGCATCTGGATGTGGTCCTGGACAACCTGCTCTAGTAATCCTGACTGAGTAGGGTGGTTGGACTAGATAATCTCCAGAGGTCCCTTTCAATCATAGAATCATGCTGTGATTCTATGAATTTTATACATGGACACACTCTCACACTGTGCCACAGGTAAGCCAAAGCCCTGATTTTGGAGGACTGTTTGAAAATGGAGCCACTGTGCCTGTGTGGCTGTGGTTCTCACTCAGCCTCAACTCAAAGTAATCCTTAATCTGAAGCAACTTCAGAAAGGCATCTTCTTTATTATGTGAGCACTGAATCATAGAATCGTAAAATCATAGAATCATTATGGCTGGAAAGGACCTCCAGGATCAAGTCCAGCCTTCACCTGAAAAATCCCCCTAACTGCTAGACCAGGCCTCAAGTGCTCTGTCTACTTGTTTCTTAAACACCTCCAGGGATGGCAATTGCACCACTTATCTGGGCAGATTGTTTCAGTGCCCAACCGCTCTCTTAGTAAAGAGTTTCTTCATAATACCCAATCTAAACCTCCCCTGATACAACTTGAGACCATTTCTTCTCATTCTATATTCAGTAATTTGGAAGAGACCAGCACCAGCCTCTCAACAACCTCCTTTCAGGCCATTGTAGAGAGCAATAGGTCTCCTTTCAGCCTCATCTTCTCTACAGTAAGTAACCACAGTTCCCTCAGACGCTCCTCATACTGCACATTTTCTAGACCTTTCATCAGCCTTGTTGCCCTTCTCTGGACTTGCTCCAGCGTCTCAATGTCCTTCTTTTACTCTGGTGCCCAAAATTAGACCCCGTACTCAACATGCAGTCTCATGAGTGCACAGTACAGGAGCAATATCACCTCACTACTGCTACCAGTTGTCTATAGAACAATTCATCAACCTCTTCATCCTTGATGGGTGATCTATAACAGACTCTCAACAGGATATCCTTCTTGTTTACCTTCCTCAACTTTATCCGTAAACATTCCACTGCCCTTCAAATAGAAGTGGCTTCCATGTCACAGACCCTAGTCCTCATGGGGGATTTCAACCACCCTGACATCTGCTGGAGGGACAACACAGCAAGGCACCAGCAATCCAGGTTATTCTTGGATTGCATAGATGACAACTTCCTCCTCCAAATGGTGGAGGAACCAACAAGAAACAGTGCTATGCTGGACCTTGTTCTCACCAACCAACAGGGAAGGGCTGATGACCAATGTGAGGCTCAGGGACAGCCTTGGCTGCAGTGACCATGGGACCATTGAATTTCAGATCCTTAGGGCAACCAGGAGGAAGTTTTCTAAGCTTACGACCCTGGACTTTGGGCGTGCAGACTTTGATCGCTTCAGGGATCTGCTGGCCAAAGTATCATGGATGAAGCCCTTGAGGGAAAAGGGGCCCAGGACAGCTGGTCAGTATTGAAGGATCACCTCCTCTGTGTCCAGGATGTTGGCAATGCATACCAACAAAGAGGAAAGCAGAGAAGA
>VXBP01009721.1:1548-25173 GCA_013400115.1 Rhinopomastus cyanomelas
TAATGAGGTATAACAAGGGTAAGTGTAGAGTCTTACATGTGGGCAAGAACAACCTTAGGTACCAGTATAGGCTGGGGACTGACCTGTTGGAGAATAGTGAAGGAGAAAGGGACCTGGGGGTCCTAGTGGACAGCAGGATGACTATGAGCCAGCAGCGTTCTTGTGGCCAAGAAGGCCAACATTATCCTGGGGTGGATCAGAACGGGGATGGTTAGCAGATCAAGAGAGGTTCTTCTCCCCCTCTACTCTGCCCTGGTGAGACCACACCTGGAGTATTGTGTCCAGTTCTGGGCTCCTCAGTTCAAGAGGCATGTGGAGCTGCTGGAAATGGTCCAGCGTAGGGCAATGAAGATGATGAAGGAGGTGGATCCCCTCCCTTACAAGGAGAGGCTGAGGGAGTTGGGTCTCTTTTTATCTTCGATAAGAGGAGACTGAGGGGTGACCTCATTAATGTCTACAAATATTTGAGGGGTGGGTGTTGGGAGGATGGATCTGGGCTATTCTTGGTGTCATGTAGTGATAGGACGAGGGGCAATGGTTGTAAGCTGGAACCTAGAAGGTTCCACATCAACCTGAGAAGGAACCTCTTCACAGTGAAGGTGACGGAGCACTGGAACAGCCTGCCCAGAGTGGTTGTGGAGTCTCCTTCACTGGAGACGTTCAAGGCCCGTCTGGATGTGTTCCTGTGTTACTTGGTTTAGGTGATCCTGCTGTTGCAGGCAGATTGGACTGGATGATCTTTCGAGATCCCTTCCCATCCGTAATGATTCTAGGATTCTATGATTTCCATGGAGGGGGCATCCACAACCTCCCTGGGCAACTTGTTTCAGTTTCATCACCTTCATAGTGAGAAATTTCTTCCTAAGATCTAATACAAATCTCCCCTCTTTTAGTTTTAAACCATCCCCCTTGTCCTATCACTGGAGTTCCTCATAAAAAGTCCTTCTCCAGCGTTATGGTAGCCCCCTTCAGGTACTAGCAGTCTGCTGTAAGATGGCCCCAGAGCCTTCTCTTCTCCAGGCTTCTATTCAGGATATGCCCACAGCAGAGAAGCAGGGCTTTCCCCCAGAGCTGTCCCGTAAGACCCTTTCCAAATAAACCCTCCCATATTCTGGTGTACCTAATGTCCACCAACAATCGACTCTGTTTTTCACTGAGGCAAGGCAGCAGTTTCTCAGATAAAAGAGGCTGAGGCTGCAACATGGGGTGCTGACCTGATACAGGATCTCAAACTTCATCAGTTAGGAACAGCAGAAATTTTGCTTGAGAAAAGGATAGTCAATGAAAACTGTGGTTTGCACAGCAGCTGCTGTCGTGTGTCACAAGCCAAAGGCAGAGAGGGGACATAAAGTATTCACATCAAACATCAAAGAAGTCAAGCTGGGGAAGGGTCTGGAGAACAAGTCTTATGAGAAGCAACTGATAGAACTGGAATTATTTACTCTGCTGAACAAGACACTGAGGGGAGACCTTATCACTCTCTACAGCTACTGGAAAGGATGATATACTGGGTTGGGTGTTCAACTCTTCTCTACAGTAACTAGCAAGCATGGGAGAAAATGGCCTGAAGTTGCACCAGGGCAGGCTACATTGGATATTATGAAAAATGTATTTACTGAAAGTGTGGTCTTATGTCAGAGCAGGCTGCCCAGAGAACAGTCACCATCCACAGAGGCTTTAAAAAAACATGTAGACAAAGCACTTTGGGACATGGATCAGTGGCCATGGTGTTGTGCTGATGGCTGGACTTGTTGATCTTGGATGCCTTTTGCAACCTTAGTGATTCTATTATTCTACAGTGCTATGGTAATGATGGTATTTACAAATTTAAACAAGTTTTTAAAAAGCTTTATTTTTCAACTCAGATTTTCAGATGTAACTTTAATGCTCTGTTGGATAAATTCGGCAAGATGTTTTTCATAGACATCTACGATGTAAAGGAAGTTAGGAAATGTGGAGGTAAAGAAACCTTCATTCTCTGGTCAGTTCAACTACCCAAAATAGGCACCTCAGGAATTAAATAACACATCTCCATACATCATCTATAATCTGTCTTCATGTTTTCCAAAAACACAAAGAAATGTTATTTTCTAAAGTGGATGCTCTTTCAAGTTCTGTGAAAAGGACGAGCTCACATCTTATTTAATGGTGTCTTGTGAATGTAATTGTCACGTATTGCTCTTAAATGTACGTGTCGCTATAGAAATGGGGGGGGGAAATTAAATTTGAATGCAAAATTTAACACCAGCACTTAACATTCCACCAAGACTTTTATACGTCATTCCAGCAATGCATAATTATGTCCAAGGAGACATAATTATGCCAAGATTCAGCAACTTAAATCTTCATGGAGCTTTGGGGAAGTTCCTTTCCCCATTTTGCTGCCACCACTCATGAGCAACTTGGTTTTCCTCTACAAAGTTCATTCCTTACTCTGCCAAAAGGCTGCTGGCAAACATTTTTTCACATGAAACAGACAGTCTGTAATTAAACACTTGTAGATGGCTGAACTCAGTGACTTATGAATGCTCTGGGACATATAAACAATCTTACAACAAGAATTGCTTCCATAATTTGAGTCAACAAAGTGAATGAGTTCTAAGTACCATTTAATAAAGCCTGTCAGACAACACAGCTACACCTTTTTTCTCATTAAAATGGCCTTATGGTAATACCATGCTTTCACGTATCTTAAAAGATAGGGAAATCAGGAAAGAAAGAATCTTTTTCACGTTTTACTGAAGACAAAAGAGTTAATGTACCTCAAAGCACAGCTCAGGTTAAAAAACAAGAGAAAAACTGTGGAAACTACCACTAATTCTTCTGGAGGCAAGATATTACAGTTTTGGCTTTTTTTCCCTCCTCCATATAACAACATTCCTCATTTCTGCAGGCCACGAGAGACAATTTCACTCCCACTCTTAAGTTCTGCAAGTACTTGAACAACTTGTATTAATAGTTATGTGCTAAGGTTGACTAGCTGCCAACTTTTTGACTGCAATTTTGTCCGGTGTACCACAGAACCTTTGCAACAATAGATGGAAGACATTGGGAATGTTCACACTGTCTGACTGATAGTGGAGTGAAGCAGTTGTGGATTTTATGCCATGATAGTATGAATATTCAATGTGAATATCTCACAGTGTAGAGGCAGTATCTAAAATGACACCTAGCCACACTATCATGGCAGTGATAGCATGTGGACCAGGCGTATTCATCTCAGACATTGCTTAGCACATTAGCCATAAGTTGGACTGCGCAAGGGTAAGTCTCCCATACTGACTTCTGAGCACCTTTCCATCAGGTCAGAGTCTGATGAGATATTGACTGTAGTCTGTAAGTGTAAATGTAGGCATAATGCACTCACCATTCCCTGGGAAAGCAACATGACTTCATCCTAAGAGCACACACCAGCTTATGCAGAAGCAAGTTCAAAGCAGGCTGGGAAACATTGAATATTTTGGTGTGATTTAAAAAAAAAAACACCCAACAACCATATTTTGACATTTCTGAACTGATTTTTTCCCTAAACATATTGGTCTCTGAAAATGCCAATTTGGGATTAAAATAGTTTTTAAAATATCATTCTTTTTCCCTAGGAAGGAAATTTCTCCTGTCAAGTAGCTGTACAATCCAAAACTTGTCAAAGGCAGAAAAAAGTAGTAAACACATGTCCTAAATAGGTACCTCTCTGTTGCTGAGCCCAAGGAGTTTAGCTAAAACAGGAACCATTTGGATTGGACTCCTTGTGTTTTTTTTAATGGCCTAATTTTGCAACAGTAGCCATGCCTATCACAACAACTAAAGGAAACACATGGAATTTGACTCATGTCTTCTCAGGAGGGAGAAGTCCAACGCAAATCTTCACTCCTAGACACACGCCATATTTTCAGGTTTGACAGGGTATTCATAGCTGCTAACGGAAGACTATCTCTGCTGTCAGACATGGCTATGATGAACAGCCTGCAGGCTTCCGTAATCATCTATGTGATGGCTTAGGCTTTAGGGACCCAGAAAAAAAGTTCATGTATCTCCCAAACCACTCCCCTCTGCCCCACAGTAGGAACAGAAAATGTGTGGTAGGGTACCAAGGGAGACTCTAGTACCAGAGGGACAATCTGGAAGCCAGGGGGGTGGCTAAAGACAGTCCCGGCCAGCCACGAAGCAGAGAAGACATACTGCTCCTGTGCTCTGATTTCCTGCCCAGCTCACCTGCCTTCTCCTTTACTCTGTGGTGTTAGTTAAGCTTTTATCAATTGTTGGTGGTAGATCAGGACAGGATTTAATGCTTGCATTTTTGCCTCAAACCAGTTCTAAGTGCAGCTTTGTTTTCACAAAGGGGAGAAGGGCTGCAGGGGTTTGGATGCGCGATTGCCAGCTGAGTGCCAGCAGAGCAGAGCACCAGACAGTCCTGATCACAGAGTGCTGGGTACACGTGGGGGAAGGACACATGACTGGCCTGTGCCATTTTCCCTCCCTTCCTTCTCTCCGGGGCTGAATGTATGCAGAAGCGCCCCCTAGCGAGTGGAGGCCAGAACTACATCAAATTGCCTTTGGTACATATGGTTCTTCCCTTACACCACCTCCCTAGATTTCCCTTTTCTTTATTGTGAAGACTTTTCTGTTGTTGTTTTTCTTTCTTTTAAGTTTATTTAATTTTGAATACATTTTACAATTTATTCGAGTTTTCAAATTCATTTATATTCCTTTCCTGTATTGGTGGGAGGGAAATCTAGCAATCTGTTATGGAGGGTTCTGCCTTTAACCATGAAACCAGCACAATCTAGCAGTTTTATTCTCTACATCACCTTGGAGTTACTCAGTTAGAAAGAAAGAGAAAGCATCTTTCAGACAAACTCTTTGTCCTCATTATTTTGGTGGCATTAGGGCCTTCTGAATGCATTTAGGCTCAACAGGTCATGCAGCTCTAATTTCTGACTTCCTTCAGTAGGGAAATTATGATCACTGACAGTTGTTCATTCAGGCAGAAAGAAAATTGCTTTGTCCTTTCAACTCAGTAGTACTAAGCTTTGCTGAGTTTCTCTCCGATCCTGTTCCTAATGCAGGAATTTAACAGTGCCCTGCATGGATTTCAATTTCAGCAGCTCCGTTCAGTTAGTTGCAGCAGAGGACTTGTCACCCAACCATATACAGATATGTACATTCCTTGTTTAATAATGCCCTGAATAGCAGCCAGAATCATAGAATCATTAGGGATAACCTGCTGTGATCAGGCGGGTTTTAAATGTCTCCAGACAAGGAGACTTCACAACTTCACTGGGCAGCCCATTGCAGTGCTCTGTCACCCTCATTATGAAGAAGTTCCTTCACATATTTATGTGGAACCTCCTATGTTCCAGCTTACAACCGTTGCCCCTTGTCCTGTCATTGGATGACACTGAGAAGAGCCTGGCTCCATCCTCCTGACATCCACTTCTCACATATTTATAGATATTAATGAGATAACCCCTCAGTCTCCTCTTCTCCAAGATAAAGAGACACAGATCCCTCAGCCTTTCCTCATAAGGGAGGTGATCCACTTCCTTCATCATCCTCACTAATCTGTGCTGGACACACTCCAGCAGCTCCACATCCCTCTTGAACTGAGGGACCCAGAACTGGACACAATACTCCAGATGTGGACTCACCAGGGCAGCGTAGAGGGGGAGAAGAACCTCTCTCAATCTGCTAACCATCCCCGTTCTGATCCACCCCAGGATGCTGTTGGCCCTCTTAGCCACAAGAGTACATTGCTGGCTCGTGGTCATCCTGCTGTCCACTAGGACCCCCAGGTCCCTTTCTCCTGCACTGCTCTCCAACAGGTCACTCCCCAGTGTATGACTCACCATCCTGCCTGATTTTCCTTTAGGTATGGAAACACTTTTTCTGACAAGTTAAAAGAAAGACAATGAAAGAACAAGAGGTAAGCATGACATGACACAACCATGTGAACATACCTGTGCTAATACTGCATTGCCTTCTTTCTGAAGGGTCAGGCTTTGATTTTGGACACATACAGCTTTAAAATTTCCCAACACTGCAGCTGAGGGCAGCAGACCTTCTGCTTAAGGAGGCTGATCTCTCTCCATCCTTCTTGGTATTTTGCAAAGTAGTTTTGCAAACCTTTGCTGCTACTTGATTAATCCTTTCAACTCCAGCTGTTGGGCCTCATTGCTTTCTTCTCTCACTTGAAATAGTAAGTATGTTTGACCAAGTCTTGTTTTACAGTACTGGGGAAATAGTTCATGTAACCAGGGGGGCCTCCAAGGGGCTAGCCGAGTCAACGACATGCACACCAATATGGTTAAGGTGCCGAGCTCGTTTATTCCCGTAACCGCCTTGCTTATATACAGTCATGCCCTGTCCATGCGGCATTGAGGTTACACTCATTGGGTACATGGCCTTTGTCACGCGTAGCTGTCCTCTAGCCCATTGGCCATCATCGACAAACTACCTGATCGGACGGCCCCTCCAGCTTTCCCAAACACGGCCCCATTCTCTGATTCCCACAGTCTGGTTAACATTCCTCTATAATTAGTTTGCTTGCTTATCATCCTTGCTGAGGCCTCCTATCATCCTTGCTGAGGCCTCCAAGGCCATTCTCAGAGGCACCTGGTAGCTATTCTTGGCTCAGTGCTGGGTTGTCCAGAGCGCTGCTCAGCGCTAGCTCTGTTAGCAGTTCTTCTACAAGTTTAGACATATTATTGCTAATGATCCTAATTTCCTGAAAAAAAAAGTAGTCTATTCTGTGGCAGCACCTCCTGTGAGAAATGGGATCCACCAAGCAATTGGGAAAAATCCCTGCTGCCAGCTCCCACAGATCGCACTGTTCTTCCCCCTGTATTTTGTTGTTTCTTAAGCCAATAGATCAATATGAAGACAAAGAAGCCAACAAGCCAACAGAGCCAACCAGAAACCTTATTCATGCGCACATCATCCTGAATGAAAAGGCCAAAGCACTGCTGAAGCGCCAGGAAGCTTGAAGGCGCTGTGCCTCTAGGAGGTCCCTGGTATGGGACCCTATGGCTGTCCAAGTATTGTACATGTATGTGACAGCCTGGCACTGCTAGGCTATTCCTCTCTGTAGACAACTCTAGGAAGAGGGTTTATTACATGCAGGGAGAGGGATGCTTTAAATAACAAACCTCAGTCAGGTCTGGGTTTGTTCACAATTCAGAGTAAAATGCAGGACAACATTAGCTGTATCCCTGGCATCAACATACTGGGTCAGTAGCAAACCATAAAGCTGAATGTGTGGAGCTCTTTAAAGAGAACCCTGCTAAACAGTGTGTCTGGGCATGCTGTCTGACAGTATTTTCCTCCACTCTGTACATGAGTTATTTCTTGATTTTCAAGGAGCAAAGGGATCTAAGTGATGAGTTTTGGAGGCTTGAAGCAAGTGAACTGTGTGCAAGGGAGAAAGATGCTGGATGTAACCATAGCATAGCCTTTTCCCTTGTCAGTGTCTCTCCTCCAGCTTAAAAAGTAGTCAAAAAATGAAAAGGATCTGCAGGAAGTGAACAGAGAATTTGTCATTTCATTAGTTTTCTATGCAGAATCTGAAGAAAAAAATCTGAATGAAATATTTGGAAGAAAGGCAAGTTCTTTTCATCTCTCCTGAGAAATAAGGGAGAAATGGAGCTTGAACTTCTTTGGAAATGTGTCTTCTGTAAGGAAAGAGAGAAAATTTTATGGGACAAATTTGTGCTGTGATGGATGACTTGTGGTTGTGACTTTTTAGCGGGGAGGAAGAAAGGATGTTTTCAATTTCAGGTTCATGGAAAAATCTTATAAAAAGCAAAAGAGTGGTAAACATGAACATGAAGTAACTCAGGGGATTTAAACTCCAATGCAAAGGTTGAGCTGAGGTTGTACCCATGGCCATTTGAAATAATTTTTCTGGGATTCCTCGTGCAACTTTTCTGTTTGTACCTTTCCAAAATTGAATATAACGGGTTCTATATGATCTAAGACTTTTTTTATCACGAAAGTTGCATCAAAAACAGATATCTAGCACCAAGACTGGAAATGAAGTGTGTGAGCATACATAGAAAATCTCACACATAAATAAAACAACACTGGAAAAAGCACTAGGTCTGATGTGGTAAAGTGTGGAGAGTGGAGGATGCATTTTGTTTGCTGAATCCTTATATATTCAGAGTAACACAAACACACTTAAATTTGGGCTTATTATATTTTTCTGATTCCATTTATTAAGTCTGATTTGTAAATATGAAACATTTGGAAGAAGATTCTACTTGCTAAATAACATGAATTATTACCCTACTGAGTTTTCTGAGAAAAGTAAACTGCACTGCAGATCCACGACATTCTTCTCAAGAGCTTAATAAAACCCAATAAAATAAATAAAAATAAAAAATAAAATAAAATGAAATAAAAAAAATAAATTCCATTATATAAATTTCTCTTTATTTAATTAAAAAACCAAACCAAACCAAACCAAAACAATGAAGGTAAAAAACACCCAGTGGTTTGGTGAGGTTAGTTCTATATAAATAGTTAGTTCTAAATATAGATTTAGGTATGGATGTCTGTGATTACATCATTGGGAATCTATTGGGTTTGCGCTCTGTGAACTCGAACACCGTGTTCACATATGGCCATTGCCCATATATGGCTGGAAATCCCCGCATGCACAGACACCCGGACTGCCTCCGCGCCAGCGCAGCTCAGCCCTCAGCACATAGCTGGGACAGACAGAGCAGCCACAGCTCGCTGGCCAGGAGCCTGGAATGTCAGGAATGCCCTCAGCATTTATGCAGCAGGAAGCTGCTGGCTGCAGGCGCACAGCAGCAATTGCCTGCGTTTCTTTAAGAAAGAAACGTGGGTCTTCTCAAAATAGAAATGTGCTTCTCAGTTATGTGAGTAGATGACGATTTGTTGTCAATGATATAAAATCCTTTAAACAAGAGATCAGCTTGTGTATATTGGTTTTCATTGTTTCTTTCCTGTATACAAACTAGTGGGGTCTTTTATCCCACTGTAGTGGATACCTATTTCTAAAGTAACTTTAATGTACTTGAAGCTAACAATAGTCACAATAATAAGTTATTTCTTCTTAGAGTCTCCTTAGAGCCAAGCTGGGGACTAGCAGATCAGAGTGATATAGAATGGTGAGTGTAAAGACAAATGTTTTTCCTGGCTTGTTAAAAGACAAATCTAGATCCTGAGCGGTTCATGTGCAAGTACAGGGCTTGCCTGTCAGTAGCACTGGAGAACTGCTTCTCAGAGTGTCACAGTCCCGAATCTGGATGTGATTTGACAGTAAAAAAAGAAACAAAAATCTTTACTTTGTTTGAAGAAATGTTTATATTAGTAAATGGATAGAGCAATCACCAAGGGATGGAAAACTTGGAGGCTGCCAAGAAAGAGCTGTATGAGGACAGTGATCAAAGAAATTCAAATAGATACCCAGTGTCTTACAAAAACTTGTTGCTCCAACGTGATCAGGGTCTGTTACACTAACTGTTGAGCACTCCAGCCTAAAGGCAAGGGGCACTAGCCCTGCTAACTTCAGTAGTATTAACTGGCATAAATCTAAACAAGCCCCAAAGACCTCTGAAGATTTGCCACCTTGCAGGATCAAGCATTTTCAGCAGCTGTGATGCAAACTGCAGTGTATACCTACCGCCTAGGACTCAGACAAAATGGGATAAATTGCCCATTTTAGGGACCCTATAGTACCCTACAGTACCCTAGAAGCACTATGTAGTACTCTTTGCTTATGCAAGCTGTGACATAAAATCTGACCTACGGTTAGAACTCCTATGCATTTCCATACAGCTAAATAACAGCTTTATTTTAACTAGTCTGATGCACTGCCAATTCCTCATAATTTGGTGGGAAACCAAGTGTTTGCTAGAATGGCCAAAAGATGTTTACGTGCCCAAACAGAAATGAAAAAAATCCATTTGTGTTGTGGCCAGGAGCATCACACTGCAGTGCCCTACACGTGAGCACACAGATATGGGCAGATGTATTCACAGAATCATAGAATCATTAGGGATTGGAAGGGACCTTGAAAGATCATCTAGTCCAATCCTCTGACACAGCAGAATCACCTAGACCAAGTCACACAGGAACACATCCAGGCAGGCCTTGAACATCCCCAATCAAGGAGACTCCACAACCCCCCATGGCAGCCTGTTCCAGTGCTCTGTCACCCTCACTGGGAAGAAGTTCCTTCTGATATTTATGTGGAACCTCCTGTGTTCCAGCTCACACCCATTGCCCCTTGTCCTATCACTAGATGACATTGAGAAGAGCCTGGCTCCATCCTCCTGACACCCACCCTTCAAATATTTATAGACATTAATGAGGTATTCACAATAAAGATTACAGTTTCAATCTCTGTATGGACACTGGCTTGTGGAAGTTGATTCTAACACCTGGGGTGAAAGCGTGCATTTCACAGCTCATCTTCGCTGGAAGTATTTCTTGCCAAATATTTCTGGTTACATTACAGCAGGCCATGAATGATTGAATGTCACTGACCACTGAAACAATCAAGTGCTTCTTTACTATTAATTTTAGTTTGACAGCTCAAAAAGAGACCTCAGGGAATGGGTAATTTCATTTGCTTATGAAAGCAGAAGCCAAGTTATGCAATCTTTGCAATCTCTCATTGGTAGAAATTCGTGTGGTTTGTCATCTGTTAATGGGATGGTGAGGAGTTAACACAATCCTTTATGGCAGAATAGCCTCACATGTTTTTCATTTTCTGGTCTGGAAACTCACAGAAAGATGCTCACTGGCATGTTATTGAGAAGACTGATAAGTCTTTCAAGTGGAGTGCACCCTCTGTCATCATCTTTTGCCAAATAACAGCACAAACCCTGATTAAGCACTTTCCATAATTTTCTTCTTTTACTAGGCTTCAGTTACAGAATAGGAGAGAAGAATGAAGGCAATGATGCGAGAAGATAAAATACCACAGGCTATTTTGCAGGAATGCTGTGGGGAATCTATGGGAGCAGTGCAGGAAACAGCAGTAACACAGCCATCAACAGTGTCACCTCTTCCATCTCTTGATACATACGGAAGAACACTGCAAATATGTCATAGGATCATAAGATCATAGGATGTTAGGGGTTGGAAGGGACCCAAGAGATCACGAGTCCAATCTCCCTGCCGCAGCAGGACAAAACTATCTAACACAGATCAAAGAGGAACGCATCCAGGCCGGCCTTGAAAGTCCCCAGAGAAGGAGACTCCACGACCTCCCTGGGGAGTCTGTTCCAGTGCTCCGTGACCCTCACAGCAAAGAAGTTCCCCCTTGTGTTGAGGCGGAACCTCCTCTGCTGCAACTTACACCCATTGCTCCTTGTCCTATCACAGGGAGCAAGTGAAAAGAGCCTGTCCCCCCCATCCTGGCCAGCCTTCAGATACTTATAAACATTTCTCAAATCTCCCCTAAGTCTTCTCCAGTCTAAAAAGCCCCAAGTCCCTCAGCCTCTCCTCATAAGCCATGCCCTCCTGTCCCCTAATCATCCTCGTAGCCCTCCGCTGGACCCTCTCCAGCAGATCCTTGTCCCTCTTAAACCTGGGGGTCCAAAACTGAACACAGTACTCAAGATGAGGCCTCACCAGGGCAGAGTAGAGGGGGAGAAGAACTTCCCTCGATCTGCTGGACACACTCCTCCTTATACACCCCAGGAATGTCACCAGACATTTCCATTGAACCTTTCAAGGATGATGAAAAGTGGCCTGGCAGCTTTCTCAGCACACTCATATGTGCACTCTGCCAGGGACTGTGGATTTATGGATGTCCAGTTTAGCTAAGAGCTCTCCAAGTTGGTTCTCCTCTACTGAGGGAGAATCTTCTCTCTAGGCCTTGTCTCATCTGCAGGGATCAGTCCTTGTAAGGGCTGTCTGTAGCAGTGAAGGTCTATTAAAATAATCTGTGTTGACTTTGGGTAGAACCTTTGGAACTGTCTGGCAATGTTTGGGATACACTAGTAATGAAAGAAATCCAAATATCCTAGACAGCAGCACGCAAGGGTTATAGGCCGTTTATAGATTTCTCTGCTTCCCTTAGTATAGGAAAAGACAAAACCAAAAACAACTGGAACACAGGTCTGTGAAGTAGCTGTTGTATTTAACTGTTGGTTGGGCACAACACTGGAAGATGATAACAAAAAACTTAAAAACATCTATTCTTCTAGAAGACCTTTCTCTAGAGACTGCCAGAGTTGCCCAGAGTTCAAGTTTAGTCGAACCTTTTCCTTCTACCTGTTGAAAAGCTACAAAACATGAATACAATGGCAAGAATAAAGGGAAACCAAGAAACTTCTGTCTTGAATTTCCATAAACTCATCCTTTATTTCTTGGAAATGCAGGTGGATGTAAGGTAAGCAGCATCTCATTTACCATTGAGACCACCTGGCTTGGATCTTAAAAGAACATTTATACAACATGCAGTCACATTATTACTCAATGAAGGACAATCATGATACTGAAATAAGAAGTATTAAAATGCTATTTTTGAAGACTAACAAACACCTACATGTTTTAAAAAGATTTGACCCACTATTCTGAGTATGTCTGGAATAGCTGGTGACCCCATTTATTACAAATACTTGCGTCATACTGAAGGACTGAAACACATGCTGTACTCTGTCCACCTCAGCTGAGAAGCAAGGTTCTCAATTTTGACACCATATAGAAATCCACAAAACCCAGATGCTTTTAGTTTAGTTTATTTTGTTTTATTTTATTATATGAAAAATCACGCACTACATAAAAGATCTCAGTGACTGTACTGCAGGTTGCATTCTGGTTTCTCTCCTCTAAGTTTACCACTCCTTCTTCTCCTATGTTTTGTCAAGGATTTATGTATTGGTTTAGGGTAGCCTATCTAACGTATTTTTGCAGCACCCTTGTCCTTTTAGAAGGTTAAACATGGAGTGGAAATGTTTGCTCCTAAAAAGCAGAAACAGAGCTCTTCCAGAAGTCTGTAATGGAAGAAAAAGTATCTGTCCCTTTTACTGTGGTTTGTTGAAGCCTGTTTTCTTTCATGTTTTATAATAAACCATGGCATTTAATGATGCCTCCAATAAACATCACTAGCATTTTTTTCCCATTTAGATACCAATGCTTAATGTTTTCTACGTAGTGAAAGAATTTGTTTTATGCCACAATCTCAATGGCATAAAACCGATGGCTTCCCACAAAACCGATTCCTAGTCAAACTCTCTTCACGCCAGCGTTTATTCAGGGACCAGAGGTGGTCTGTTTTCTTGCAAGCAACAAAGGGAGCATATCTATCTATTGATGGATCTATTTCAAGTCCTTTCTTAAAAACCTCACCCCATCTGTTTGATTAGTAAGAAGAAAAAAGACTCAAGTACTTCCCAGCAGTAGAAGCTGAAAACAGTTTCTTCATGTGACATGCTGCTCATTTTTAAAAATAGGCTTGTGAGACAAGCCAGACGGGCCAGGGCACTGCAGTTAGGCCACAGTCAAGGCTCTTGTCTCTGTTAGAGAGCAGGGGTTCATCAAGGCAGGAATAACTCTTCCAGACATTTCCAGACCAAGTATGTCAGCTGTTTATAGGTTAAGACCTAGACCTAAATGCTAAAGTACTGCACTTGGTGCACATCTGATGTTCAAACTTTGTTAGTCTGTCCTGTTAAGCAAGTGGTACATTATGGGAAAACAAAATATCATGTCCCCCAGTGCATCCTGACCTTTTCAGGCAACTTTGCAATGGGGGCCATGACACAGACTAATGATGCCTTCCCCACCTGACGCCACAGCCTCAGTGCCTCTTTCAGAAGGGAAGAGTCATTTACAATTGATATGTTCCAGTCTGTTCCAGTAACTCTGGTAGTGACAGAAATGAAACTTCTCCAGGCTGCTTTACTAGAAGCATGAGTGTAGAGGGACGAATTTAAACACAAGCCAAAGCCACTGACTATTCGTCAGGGAAACACTTAACATACACAGTTAGGATTCCTTTACCAAACTTGTACCTTCATATATCCATTTTGTGTTGGGCAGAGCTTTCTTCCAAAACGCTGCAGAGACTAGTGTCATTTCTCTGACCTTATTTTTCTTTTAGGATAGAGCAAAATAGGGAAAGCTTCTCATACCCTGTGTTAGCTGACCATGTCCTCTACGGCATAGCTGAGGAACTTCTTCACAGTGATGGTGACAGAGAACTGGAACAGGCTGCCCGGAGAGGTTGTGGTCTCCTTTACTGGAGATGTTTACCTGCCTGGATGTGTTCCTGTGTGACTTGGTCTAGATGATTCTGCTGTGTCAGGGGGATTGGACTGGATGATCTTTCGAGGTCCCTTCCAATCCCTAATGATTCTGTGATAATTCATCAGCCTTGACTTTGTATTAGTTACAATCTGATTATTTGGAATATTAAAATTAGATGCCACAAGGAAGTAGGAAAACATGGCCTGCTAACACTGTTTGAAAGATTTCTTTAGCCCTCAAGAAAGAGTATGATCATCATACATGCTCTGTGGAAACTCATCAGATGTACAACTCCCACAACAGCTAGCAGGAGGCCCTAAGATGTTTATGAGTAGAGGCTGAGGGAGCTGGGTCTCTTTAGCCTGGAGAAGAGGAGACTGAGGGGTGACCCTCAATGGTTGTAAGCTGGAACATAGGAGGTTCCACATAAATATGTGAAGGAACTTCTTCCCAGTGAGGGTGACAGAGCACTGGAACAGGCTGTCCAGGGGGATTGTGGAGTCTCCTTGACTGGGGATGATTAAGACTCACCTGGATGTGTTCCTGTGTGACTTGTCCTAGGTGATTCTGCTGTGGCAGGGGGATTGGACTAGATGATCTTTCAAGGTCCCTTCCAATCTCTAATGATTCTATGCTGGGTGCTATGTCCTTAGCCAGAGAAAACTTACATTGGCTTTCAAGCGCTAGAGGTGGTTGGTACAGCTGCACAACACCGCTCTCCTGAAATTACATTTCTTTCAGCTACTGTTGCAATGAGAAGTGATATCACATCACAAGGACACTTATTTCAGCCATATGATTTCAAAATGTTTCAGCTTTGCTTACTTCAAATTAATCAGATTTTTATCCAAAAGAAGCAGACAGCAGAAGAATTTATGTTTTCTACTTATTTTCATTAAGTAAACTCTTAGCTCAACTGTTGAGCAGACAGCAGCTCAGTGCTGAAATGATGGAAGATGGAACCTGTTCATTTCCTTCTAGTCCTCTTTACGGCCAGCAGTTCATTCTTTAAAAATATGACTGTGGAAAAAGCTCTAAAACTTTCACTTGATTCAGGTCTCCCTTGTAAATCAGGAATTTACTCCACTGACATAAACAAAGTCTCCACTGACATAAACTGCATTATGCAGTTGCTTAGATCAGACTACAACTGGCAGTTCACATTCATGCTGCCCTGCACAGCCCTGCATTCGTTTAATTCTTCATTCAGGCTTTGCGCTGCATTGTGGGACTTCACACCAAAACTGCAGCAAGTGATCTGTCAGTGAGGCAGAAGGAATTACTGCTGAAATGCAAATTACTACATCTGAACACGTGCTCTCCAGTTTCAGCTAATTTCTGTGATTTATATCCTCAAATAAAAAAAGAGCGGCTGAAAATAATATGTTACAGCAAACTTAAATAACTTTGTCTCTCGTATATTTTTAGTCTTTGCTGTTTTGCTTGGAGACTTGGTGCATGGAACTCTATCTGTAAAACAAACTCTTGGAAATAAACTTGCTGAAATCACAATCTGAGTCAAATATTTATGTGATGATTTTTGAGAGAAGCTCAGTAAATATGACAATCAGCAGCTAGATTCTCAAGAAAAGCATCCCCGGTTCTTTCATTCGAATTGGAAAAATATGATTACGCCACGGACAAGAAAATTATGTTTGACAAAACCTCACAGGTCTGCGCAGGAGCACCTTCATCACACTGTTTTAAACTTCCAAAAGTGTGTTCATATTCCTTTGGCATTTCCCACAGTTCACACTTGGACATTCTGTTGCAGGGGGATTGGACTAGATGATATTTCAAGGTCCCTTCCAATCCCTAATGATTCTATGATGCTATGATTCTTACAGACCTCTCTGCCTTCCTTCCTCACACTGATCCCACTTGTTCCTTTTTATTACTCTCCTCCCTGTGCTTTTTGTCATTTCAGTTTTTTTGCTTTTTACCTTAATCACCTGTCTTCTCCCAGCAGCAAAAATTAATATCCCACTTCTATAATTTTATTCAGATCTTCCCTTCTCTGCTATTCCTGGTTCCTATGTCTCTCATCACCTTTTCCCACATCACACTGATCCATTTCTCGTGTCATCCCCTCTCGGGCTGTATCCTACCTAGTAGCATTTTAATTACGCAGATTTTCTCCATAACTTACCCTTTTTGGTGCTTGGCTCTCAGACATACAGATCTACATATTTCCTTCTTCGTTTCAAACTTTCCTTCTACAGTTTCCCTGTCTGGTCTAGGAATGGCTCTTCCCCTCGTGTCCTCTGCCTTGGATCGCATTGTGTCTGTTCAGGTACTGGCACATAGTGCCAACAGCTACTGTCCTGATTGAGTCCTTCCAGTTCTCCAGCATTCTCCCTCATGAACAGCCTCTCTCATCTCAGCACTTATCTTCTGAGGTGCTTCATTTCCTGCTATGTACACTGGTGCACCTGAGCAGTGTCCCCGGGGACCTCTGCAACACAGACAGACACAAGGGTAAATAAATCGCAAATTCACTACGAGGCAACAGCAGGCTGCCATTTGAAAAGGATTTTCTTGAAAGCCTCAAATGCCTGTAATTTGGCTGCAAATCAGAATCCACAGCACACAGGAAACGTGGGAAATTGAGAAGCTTTGTACCAAGCATTTCACAGACACAGGCAACCCAATTCTATAACCTTGGCCTGTGCTGGAATCCTCTGGTTTTGCGGGTTACCTGAGTACCAAAACAAACAGGAATTGATTTTATACCATTAGCAAACTAGGAGGGAAAGGAGGTAAATCTGCTACTAAAGCCACCAGCTGCATGGCCACTGAAACCCTCTGCTCAAGTTCAGCTGCCGACAAAAAAGCAAATACAGTGTCAGATGTTATTGACGACTGAGACAGGGATGAATGTGGAAAATTATACATTTCTACAGTTTAAAGCCGTGATACAACTTTGCCTTAAAACTTGTGACTACATCTGCATATGCCATCTCAAAAAATTATGTTGTGGAATTATATTGGTAATCTTATGGATCATTAACCCTTGAGAGTGGATTAATTGATATTTACAGTGTATAGACTGAACAGATTCAGAGTGGATACTGTCTGTGTGGGGGCAGAAGCCAGTATCTTTACCAGCACCATTTATAAACATGAGTGCAGTTCACCTTGGACAGTTAACCTTCACAGTTTATTTGTGTGGTGTGGCCTAAAGAGACTTCAAAGATCCTTTGAGATCAAAGGTGCTGCATGAATGCAGATGTATGAACTTTGCCTACTATAATAGTTTCGTCACTGTTCAGATTCCAGTGCAGGAACAGCTGCTGGCTTAGCGTTTAACTCTCCATATTCACACAAAACTTCTCCGTTTTACTCCTCATTCCTAAGAAAAAAAGCATGTCTGTTTAGAAAGGTTCCGAGGGACATTCCTTTACATTTTCATCTCTAACCTCTTCCTTGTTTTCCATTTGTATGACAGAACTACAAAGTTTAAAAGCTCAGCTAAAGTATGTATCTGAGGCGCAGGCAACTTCAACGTATTTCTTCTCTTTGTGCTCCCACTGGCTGTCGCAGAACCTCGCTCCTTCGAGAGTCAGAAACTGTTCAACTTCCCGTCTAAATTCATGCTTTATTCTTGGTGTTGTACTCTTCCTATTGTCTCTTCCTTCCTCTTAAATGCTGCTTCTGGCTACATGTCAAGAAAAAAACCTGTGTTTCTCTGTTCGTTAGACTCAATAAACTGCACTTTGTCCCAGCCCACGAAGTTGCCACAAACACAGTGAGCAGACCTGTAATGACTTTGCATTTGGCATCCTAGTGCTCTGTGAAAAGGCTTTTCATACATTCTCTTGAAACCACCTCGCTTAGATCCTAGAATTGCTAGACCTTTGACTTCTTTTTCTGGATATTTAATCATTCCGTGATTGATTAATACAAATTAATTTTTCATCTTCTTTTATTTGCTTGAACATTATCCTTTGCTTGACTTGGATGAGGGACTGGGGTGTGCTGTCCATGTGTTTGCTGGTGGCACAGGGCTGGGCGGAGTGGCCAATGCTCCAGTGGGCTGTGCTGCTGCTCATGGGACATGGACGAGCTGGGGGGCTGGGGAAGGAGCAATTTGATGGGATATGACAGGGGCGTGTGTGGAGTCTTGCATCTGGGAGGGAACGACCCCAGGTTCCACTGTGGGTTTGGGGACTGACCTGTTGGGGAGTGGTGTGGAATGCGTGGACCTGGGGTTTCTGGTGGACAACAAGATGACAATGAGCCAGCAATGTGCCCTTGTGGCCAAGAGGGCCAACGGCATCTTGGGATGGATTGAGGTGGGGTTGGTTGGCACATCAAGAGAGGTTCTTCTCCCCCTCTACTCTGCACTGGTGAGACCACACCTGGAGTATTGTGTCCAGTTCTGGGTCCTTCAGTTCAAAATGGACACAGAACTGCTGGGGAAAGTCCAGCGCAGAGCCATAAAGATGATGAAGGAAATAGAACACCTCACTTATGAGGAGAAGCTGAGGGTACCTGGGTCTCTTTAGCTTGGAGCAGAGGAGACTGAGAGGTGACCTCATTAATGTGTATAAATATGTGCAGGATGGATGTCAGGAGGATGGAGCTGGGCTCTTCTCAGTGTCCTCTAATGATAGGACAGGGGGCAATGGGTGTAGGCTGGGGCATGAGAGTTTCCATATGGGTTGTGGGAGAACTTCTTCCCAGTGAGGGTGACAGAGCATTGGAACAGGATGCCCAGGGAGGTTGTGGAGTCTCCCTCACTGGAGATATTCAAGACCCGACTGGATAAGTTCCTGTGTGACTTGGTTTAGGTGATCCTGCTGTGGCAGGAGGACTGGACTAGATGATATTTCAAGGTCCCTTCCAATCTCTAAAAGTCTGTGATTCCTTGATCCCAGGCCACTTGGTGAGGCATTTTAATCAAGGCCCCTGCAGTTTAACTCACATGCATTTATTTTTGACTAGTAAGCCTTGTATGGGAAAGTTGAGGGCTGGTTACTTTCTATTAGTCATAAGTCCCCTGTGGATTTCCTAATAAACTGTTTGTTGTTGCCATAAAAAACAAAATGACTGACAACATTAACTCACCAATTCCTCTCATCACTTCTTGTCTGTCAGTAGATGAACTTCTGCTTCTGCCTGTTAGAAGTTAAACTGGTCTCCTGTAACTGTAAATCTGTTTTAATGATAGGAAAGTAACTAACAGGGTTCTCCTAATCAGGCCTCAGTCTAGCCAAAACATGAAAAAGATCTTTAATTTCTTTTGTCTAAAAAACCTTTTAAATACTTGTGCCCCAGTTATGCATGGGATCGTGTGCATATATAAACCACACATGCTTGAAAATCTAAAGGAGTCTTTTAATTTTTGGAACATAAAGAAAAATAACTTAGCCTGAATAGTTTCCTTAAAGAAGGACAAACAGTTTACAACACTTCAGATAATTCTCCAATCTGCTGAGACTTAGACTGTCGTTTCAACATCTTCACACACATCAGTGATATGACAAAGTGAAAAAAGAAGAATCATCACAAGAGGAATCTTAGTAAACATCTGGTGCATTTTGTACTTTAAGTCAGACAGCAAAGACACCAGCACAGCTGCAAAATGTCACTTAAGATGCAGGCCCAGGGATTCTTTTCTAACCGAGTCAATAAATAAGTAATAATTGCATGTTTAATCACAGGTTGAGAAATTTTGTGACCAGCAGGACCAGTTGCGTAAGAAAAGACAAGTCCTCCATCACAGCAGGAGGTACAAAAGTACATTCTGAGAGTTTTTTGGTTTCTCCCATGCAAGGATCACCACTTTTCTAGTAGGGAAAGTAGAGTTATCCTGTCCAAAACACTAAACTTTGTTTAGGACAAACCTGTGCCTTGTCATTGTTTATTTTTTCTTCTTCCATACCAGGGTTTTCCATTTGGACTGGCACTAGAGCTGGCAACCTGAAGATGGGGAATAAACTTACAGCCCTGCAGTCTGAAAACAGGAAATAAAATTAATGACTTTCTTTATGCCAGGTTTCTGATCTCACTACTACATCAGGAAATCTCAAAAGCTCATTAGTGGTGGTACTGGAAGGTAGATCATAGAATCATAGAATCTTTAGGGACTGGAAGGGACCTCAAAAGATCATCCAGTCCAATCTTATGATGTTCATGCCTAGTATAATTATGTTTGAAGAGTTCATCGTATTTAGCACATTTAACCATATCCTCATTCAAAAACATGCACTGAGGGCCGTTGCTCAGTTAGCACCTTGAGACTATAACTGGTTGGGACTAAGTTTTGCCTGCTATTGCCTTGTACTCTTCTTGACAGGTGCAGAAATTATTTCTGAGTTTTGTGGCATGCTTCAGCAGTATCACATTAACTTTAAAACAAAATAAATATGTTAGAAGTTAGTTTGCTCTAAAAGGACAGAATATATAACAAATAATAATAATAAGTATAATAATTTCTACATACAATAAATTCTTAATAATATAATACATTTTACTGTTGAACTGTGTTGAAAATTCTCTAGGCATTTTTCAGTTTCATTGACACCTTCTTACAGTGCATTCCTTCTCTGTAGAGGGAGAATCTCTGGTGCTTTCATCCCAAGTGCTCCAGCCTTAGAGGTTGATTAAAATGACACCGCACAGACAGCTTTTTAAGAAATAATTTACAGTTGAGTTTTAAAAATACAGTCGTTTATAAGAATCTGCCTCAGACTTCCTCCCACTCACACAGAACAGGGAGCTTGTAATTTCAAGTGTTCAAGGTCAGGTTGGACAGAGCTTTGAACTATCTGATTCAGTAAAGATGTTCCTGCCCACAGCAGGGGGTTTGGACATCTTCAAAAGTCCCTTCCAACCCAAACCATTGTATGGTTATATGGAATGTAGAATGGGACGAACGCAATACAAACCTTTCTGCCTTTCACTGTGTGGAATCGAATGCCTCAGGACCAGGCACATGAAATTACCACAGTGAGCTTCAGTATGGAAAGAAAAAGAAAGAAACCTCTTTCAGATAAGTATTATTATTATTTTGTTCCTTTAAATGATTAATATTTGAAGAAAACACTTTGAAGATTTAGAAAGTGGTGAGTTTCCAAGTGTACAGGTCCCTGAGCAAAGGTCAGGCACACAACTGAAAAACGTAATGACACTGATTTCTGACTTTTAAGGTCACACTCCCTGCCAACCTTACATGGACATCAGATATCAACAGCACAATAGGCTGCAGGAGGAAATATGGAGTCATCAAGAATACAGAACATTTCATAACCAAAGTAAACAAATTGATTCAGTGAGTAGAGCTTGGAGAGGATTATTAAGAGCTTTCTGTCTGATAATACAGCCTTCTGTAGTATAAAGCAAAAGGGCTCATAAATGCAGCTGTGTTCAAGTCTTCTGGGAACACCAGACTGAAAATATACGACACAAATTGACCTGGACACAATGAAATAAGATTTGAACTCATAACCATAAATTATTCACTGGTAATTCATTTTATACTGCCCACTGAAGGCTGATAAACCTGAAAGGATTTTAATTTCTTAGCACAATTCATTAATTACTTGTTTATTAGTGAAAGTTAAGAATCCTTTTGACACAAGATCATTATTATGAGAAATTTCTTAGAAAGACAAGAATCTCTTGATAGAAATTGGAAATGTAAAAATACTACTTTCTCTCTACACGTAATCATTAATTTCCTGTGCGACTTGGTCTAGGTGATCCTGCTGTGGGGCAGGGGGATTGGACTAAGTGATCTTTCAAGGTCTCTTCCAATCTCTAATGATTCTATGATTCTATGATTCTCATGGCACTGATTATTACTTTGCAACAGAGCCACATCTTAACACCTCAGGTGCAAGAAAATTCCAAGCTCTAATATTAAATGTCATCTAATATCTAGTGCCATCTTTATTTATTCATTCCAGCATTATGGAGCTCCACATGACCTGTCCTTCCAATAGGTAAAGACACACCATATTTGAGTTGCTGGTCTCCAAGAAATGTTGAATAGAACCTCGTCAGCATTGCCAGGTCTTCAGCAATGACATCTTCGTGCAGGTGCTACATGTGGGAAGTATGTGGTCATAGTTTCAGCTTTACAGAGAAACTTTCACATAGGACTTGGATATTTCAAAATCTGGGTTTGATCCAGTTTGGAACAAAAGCCAAACATTTCATAATTAGCTGTGAAAGGCAATAATGCTTCCGTGTGGGAGCAGGTCATCCCCTAGGTTTCCCAAAAGCATTGATCCTTTGAGGACTGAGCTCACTTCAGCCAGAGTGGGAAGGGGATCTTCCTGGAAGGTTGCCCCTGATGAAACAATGTCCAGAGCTGCACCCTTCAGCTGCCAGAGCCCCAGCTCCCTGGCTTCCTGGATTCTGAGGGAACCAGGAGAAAATGTCAGTGTCTGAGTAAAACATTTCAGTCTGTCTGAACCAACAACATTCCTACCAAAAAAAGTTTTGTTAGAATCTTTCCAGCCTGTTCCATTTATAATTAAAGTCTTGTGTTTTACTGTAAAGAGGATTACTCTGCTATGCGTAGCATGGCCCTGGCAGTTGGTTATAGAGTACCAAAGAATTTTCCTCTTGCTTTAGAATTCCTGCCCATAACATAAATGAAGGTTAAAATTGCTGAAAACCCCTTCTGTGCTGGCGTAGGATCCTGAGAAGAAACCACATCAGAAATTGAATCAGTCTGCAGCAGGAGCAGCCGTGAGAATGGCCTGGATCAGGGCAGGCAGGCAGCAGTGGAAGTCTGGCCGTGCAGAGCGGTTTGTGTGGTACATGACAGAAGAACTGCTTCGCTGCACCAGAATTAATTCAATGCAGGTTTAGTGACATTAATTCTCATATGTTCACAAAATCTTCACGCCACTTTCTTTTCATTAAGTGATGGGTATGAACATTTGAATATGCTTTTCCTCTTTGCTAACAACAAAAGTTCCATGGGCTGCCAGGACACAGACCAGAAACAAGGTCTCTAGAGACATGCAGTTCCTTCCACATTATTTCCAACCTTCTGTTTCATCGCTGTTGTTCCACTGCACAGAGGAAAAACAACGGAGTGCACACATCTTCAGGATACCCAGCAAAATTCCTCATGGAATCATAGAATCATAAAATCACTAGGGATTGGAAGGGACCTCAAAAAACCATCTAGCCAAATCCCCCTGACACAGCAGGATCACCTAGACCAAGTCACACAGGAACACATCCAGGCAGTCTCCAGAGAAGGAGACTCCACAACCCCCCCAGGCAGCCTGTTCCAGTGCTCTGACACCCTCATTGTGAAGAAGTTCCTTCTAAGGTTGATGTGGAACCTTTTATGTTCCAGCTGACATCTGTTGCCTCTCGTAATGCTGCTTTAGTTTTAGAATCATAGAATCACTAAGGATTGGAAGGGAC
>VXBP01009723.1:0-24874 GCA_013400115.1 Rhinopomastus cyanomelas
GACTGTGCCTTGTGCTGTTTTCACGCTTCCTCCTTACACCTGTTGTGTGGGTTTGGGTTCCCCTCCTCCTCAGAAAAGCCCTAACGATGTAAACCAGATCATTTCCACCAGCCTCTTATAGCACTCCTCGTCTCTATCAGTACGAGTTTCACACACATATGAACCGAAAACGGTTCCGTTGTGAGAAACCGGCCTTCCCAGGGGATGTGGAGGCAGCGGCCCTGAGCACCAGCACTGCTCGCACCTGCTGCCGGGCATCAACACCCGCCCGGCGCCTGGCCCTGCGCCGCGCCCACACCTAGCACCGGCAGCCGGGGCTAACGGGGTTATTTCGCGGTCCTGCGGGTTCAAGGAGCGCCAGGCTCCCGAGTCTGCACAGCCACTCCATTCATACAGAATCCTCCTCCTGCCGAAGGGCTCGAACTTCCAGACTACAACCGGGCACTAGCAATGCCAGACAGACTGCAATCGCTCTCCTTCACAGCCCCTGCTCCCGGAGAGGGACAGGCGAACCCCCCCGCCTCCCAGCCCCGCGCAAGGCCTCCCGGGCGGGACAAGGCGCCCCTGTGCCCCCCTACCTGACCGTGGGAGGGCCGCGGCTGTAGGACGCTGCAAAGCCGTTACCTGTTCGACGGCCGCTCCCGGCTCCTCACCTCTGGCCAAGCAGCCCAGGCCGCGGAAAGGGCGACAGGCCACCCTGCCACGGCCCTGGGCAATACCCTCCCCGGGGCCGCCATTTTGCAGTCCCCCGGGAAGGCGCTGGGGCGGAGCACCCGCGCCTACCTCCAGCGTCTTCACCAGGAGCCACATGTACGCCTCGGAGATGCCCAGAGAGACGCCCAGCGCCGAGGGCAGAACGATGAGGGTGAACACCAGCACCAGCCACGCCGCGCCCAGCCGCGCCGCCACCGACCCGAGGTCCTCCATCGCGGGCAGCTCCCGGCGCCGCCACCGCCGCAGCCAGGGACAAGGAGAGGGCGAGGGCGAGCACCGTCCGCCCCGCGCAGGGGAGGCAGCGCCGTTCCGCTCCGCCCCTTCAGTTAAAGCGGCTGGGGGTGGTTTATCCCGGTCGGCGTCGCTACAACGAGGAGATGTGGTGGCAGATGCAAGCTGTGCCGGTGCCTGTGCTGCCGTCCAGAGTGACCTAGGCAGCCTGGAGAGGCGGGTGGGCAGGGACCTCGGCAAAGGCAGGTGTCGGTGCTGCACCTGCAGAGGAACAACCCCGTGGATTCGTCCGGGCTGGGAACTGACCTGCTGGAGAGCAGCTCTGGGGGGCGGACCTGAGATTCCCCACGAACCGCAGGCTGACCGTGAGCCCAGAAGGCCAGTGAGCTCCTGGCGTGCATTAAGATGCCTGTGGCCAGTAGGTCAGTGGAAATTGCTCTCCCCCTGGTTACCCTGGTTAGGTCACATATGGAATGCTGATTGCAGTTTGGAAATGCCCATATCAAGAAGGACAGGGAACTGCTGAAGAGAGTCCATCACAGAGCCACAAGATGATTAGGGGAATGGAGCACCTTCCTGATGACAAGAAGCTGGGAGAACTGGGTCTGCTCAGCCTGGAGAAGAGGAGACTGAGGGGAGACCTTGTCACTGCTTATAAACATCCGCAGGGCCAGTGTCAGGAAGAGAAAGCCAGACTCTTCTCAGTAGTGCCCAGCAATAGGGTCAGGGCAATGGCTACAAACTGAAACACAAGAGGTTCTACCTAAACATCACGAAGAGCTTTATCGTGGTGAGGGTAACAAAGCCCTGGAACAGGCTGCCCAGAGGGATTGTGGAGTCTCCATCTCTGGAGAACTGCACCTGGAAACACACTCTGGAAACCCACCTGGACACATTCCTGTGTGATCTGCTCTAGGTGATCCTGCTCTGGCGGGGAAGATAGACTAGGTAGGTGATCTCCAGAGGTTCCCTTCGACCCCTGACATTCTATGATTCTGTGAAAGCATATTCTGTGATATACTGAAAGCCACAACAAACCTGAAAATGTGCTTTAGGAGGTAAAAGAGAAAACAAGAAGTGGGGAAAGCTCCATGACCTATTAACACTAAAGTAGATAAGATCAGATTAAAAAGCAGAATGGAGAAAGATCTGCAGTCAGGCTGGCAGCATACGTCGCCTGCTCATGCCTTAAGCTGGGAAGTGGGATTCACTGAGAAACCAGCACTAAGGGTACGTGACGAGGCAATAAGAACATAGTAAGAGAAATAAAACAGCTCAAGGAGAGTTTGTCTGCCTGGACCTGTACACAGCAATCGTATAGTACTCAGCAGGATCCAATCTATACCCAGAAAGTGGTGTTAGCAGAATGAAGCTGGAGGAGAAGAGGGATGGTAGCCTTGCCAAAGCATCCTAGAGGAAGGCAAGAACGTTTTCCAGCAGGAAAAGGACCTTAAATCTAATGTCCACATGCATCTTCTATAGACATCTCCTTGTAAAGGGATGCTTGGTTTCCCTCTCCATGTTCGTAGAATCTTTAGGGATTGGAAGGAACATCGAAAGATCATCTAGTCCAGTGCCCCTGATACAGCAGGATCACCTACACCAAGTCACACAGGAACACATCCAGGCAGGTTTTAAACGTCTCCAGTGAAGGAGACTCCACAAACTCCCTGGGCAGCCTGTTCCAATGCTCTGTCACCCTCACTGTGAAGAAATTCCTTCCCATATTTATGTGGAATCTCCTATGTTCCAGCTCACACCCATTGCCCCTTATCCTATCACTAGATGACATTGAGAAGAGCCTGGCTCCATCCTCCTGACACCCACCCTTCACATATTTATAGACATGAGTGAGGTCACCCCTCAGTCTCCACCAAGCTAAAGAGACCCAGATGTCCCTCAGCCTCTCCTCATAAGGGAGGTGCTCCACTTCCTTCATCATCCTCATTGCTCTACAGTGGACTCTCTCCACATCCCTCTTGAACTGAGGGGCCCAGAACTGAACACAATACTCCAGATGTGGTCTCACCAGGGCAGAGTAGAGGGGGAGAAGAACTTCTCTTGATCTGCTAACCACCCTCGTTCTGATCTACCCCAGAATGCTGTTGGCCCTCTTGGCCACAAAAGCACATTGCTGGCTAATGGTCATCCTGCTGTCCACCAGGACCCCCAGGTCCCTTTCTCCTATGCTGATCTCCAACAGGTCAGTCCCCAACCTACACTGAGTTNAGTGACATTTGCTTTCTTCCAGTCCCCAGGCACCTCTCCAGATCCCCGTGACTTAAAAAAGATGATGGAAAGTACATTAGCAATTACTTCTGCCATCTCCCTTAGTACGTGTGGGTTCATCTAATCTGGGCCCATGGATTTGTGTACAACCTGTTTGCTCAACTTCTCCCTAACCCAGTCCTCATCAATCAAGGCAGGCTCCTCTCTTGCCTCCACAGAAGGAACCTCCTGGACTGTGGGTGGCTGGCTGAGTGGGTCTTCCAGCAAATAGCAGGGGATTTAAAATGCCCCCTGAGAACCAGGGCCTGCAGCTGTGAGGCTGCTGCCAGCTGCCTGCAGAAGACCTCATCAACTTCCTCATTCTGATCTGGAGGTCTGTAATAGACACCCCCAGCAGTGTCACCCATGCCAGCCTGCGCCTTGATCTGCACCCACAAACTCTCAACTCTCTCTTTATCCGCCCCTGGACAGAACTCAGTACGTTCCAGTTGCTCTCATGTAGACAGCAACTCCTCCACCCCACCTTGCTGTCCTGTCCTTCCTAAAAAGGACACAGCCATCCATGACTACATTCGGTCATGTGAGCTGTCATGTTTGAGAGGTCAGAAATGTGTCTAGAAGCCAAGTGGTCCTTAGGATCCAAGGAAAAGCCTAAATTAGTCTTCAGTGCCTTAAGAACTACTAGCAGGGGTCAAGCTCTTCAGGAAGGATGGGCAGGGGGGGCAAGAAGGGACTGTTGTTCTGTGTGTCAATGACCAGCTAGAGTGCATGGAGATGTACTTGGCGAGTGATTAAGAGAAGGCTGAGTGCCAGTGGGTCAGGGTGAAAGGAAGAGTGGGGGACATTATAGTGGGGTTCTGCTACAGACCACCTGACCGTGAAGACCAAGTCAAAGCGGCCCTTCATAGACGTAGAAGTCGCTGCTCATTCACAGGCCCTGGTCAGCTTGGGAAACTTTAACCATTCCAACATCAGCTGTAGAGACACAGCAGGGCATAAGCAATCCAGGAAATTCCTGGAGTGTATTAATGATAACTTTTGCTCCAAGTGATAGGGGCAGCAACAAGGAGAGGTGCCATGCTAGACCTTGTTCTTTCCAGCAGGGAGGGGCTGGTGGGGAGTGTGAAGGTCATGGGCAATCTATGCTGCAGCGACCATGGGACGGTGGAGTTTAACATCCTCAAGGCAGTGAAGAAGGGGGTGCTCAGCAGGTTTGAAGCCCTTGACTTAAGAAGAGCTGGCTTTGGCCTCTTCAGAAAGCTTCTTGGTAGCGTACCACAGGACAGAGCCCTGGGTGGACTGGGTGGCCGGGAAAGCTGCTTGACTTGAAAGGATCATCTCCTCCAAGCAAAAGGCACTGCATATCTAGAAAGAAGAAGTCAGGCAAGAATGCCAGGAGGCCTGTATGACTGAGCAAGGAACTCCTTTCAAAATCAGACACCAGAAGGGAACCCAGAAAGGGTGAAGCAAGGACTGGTAACCTGGGATGAATACAAGGAAGTTGTTAGTGAAACAGGAAACCAGATCAGAAAAACTGAAGCCCTGACAAAACTAAATCTGGCCAGGGACATTAAAAACAACAGTAGAGTATTCTACAGATGTGTCAGAGAGAAAAGGAAAACAAGAAATAAAGTGAGGCCCCTCCAGAGGGACACAGGTTGGAGTTTGGAATGAGGACATGGATAGAACAAGTCCAGAGGAGGCCACAAAGATGATCCAAGGGCTGGAGCACTTTTGATATGAGAACAAGCTGAGGGAGCTGGAGTTGTTCAGTCTGGGAAAGAGAAGACTATGGGGACCCTTTCTAGCTGCCTTTCAATACTTGAAGGGAACCTACAGGAAGACTGGAGAGGGACTTTTCCCAAGGGGATCCAGTGGTAAGACAAGGGGAACTGGTTTGAAACTGAGGGAGAGGAGGTTCAGACCAGACATTAGAAACAATTTCTTCAGTACAAGGGTGGAGAGGCTCTGGAATCCATTGCCCAAAGAGGTTGTGGCTACCCTCTCTCTGGAGGTGTCCAAGGCAGGCTGGATGAGGCCTGGAGCAACCAAGTCTAGTTGAGAGGTGTTCCTGCCCATGGCAGGGGCTTGGAGTAGATGACCTCCAAGGTCTCTTCCAACCTGAGCCAGTTTGTGATTCTATGTAGACAGGGCCATTATATTTGGGCTCTTGTTTTGGCTGTAGCACTGCATCATCTTGAACAACTCCTCTCTGATCTCCGTGTCTCACTTCTCCCACTCTTTGCCTCATCTGGTTAGGTAATTTCTCTGAGGCAGAGACAAGATGAAGCCTCTGGTCACACCAACCACGTGACATGGAAACAATCATCCAGCTAGCTGTGAGATTGCCAGCCAGCTTGTCAGTGTTTTCAGCCCTGCCAGAAATGCAGTACAGGTAACCCGGTGGCAGGCAAAGCTTTTTGTGGCCGTTGGAAAGAAAGAAGTTCTTTGACTTACTCCATGTGCTTGTTAACTTCTGCTTCAGCAAAATGTAAAAAAACCTTGACTCATCATCATGGTGTGTGTCAAATACCCGAGTCTCAGAGGGCTGAAATCCATCAGAAGATAATTCTGGAGACACCTACTCACAACATTCATCAAGTGGAATTACGGTACCACTTTGCTGCTGCTATAGCCTGGATGTTTGGACCTACTGCTGTTGTCTGCAGATTGTGTGAAAAATAGTAGGAAATTGGTGGTTTCTATCCAAATTTTTGTTTGAGGGTGGGAGAAGGGAATTGTTTTTATCTCCACTGTCATTACACACCAGTGGGGGAAAAACCAGTGGAGAAAAAAATGTTTGTATAGGAGACAGTTTCACGCAGAGCCAGCCCTTCTCTGTGGGCTGAACAGAAGTAGGGCAGGCAAGACTCATATAAAAACAGAAACTCTAATTGCATCCAGGTTTCCCCTCCATGCTTGCGTGAATAATTCACAAAGCCATTAATGTTAAATTTGAAAACAGTTACTTCTTATTTTGTTCTAGTCAAAAAATCACCTTCTCTGCGTGGGACAGCGAGGAGGAAACATTCCTGCTACCCTGAGAGCCGCCTCCTAACGATAGAGCTGCAGGCAAGGTCCTGTCATGAATGTGCTGAAGTTCATCCTGTGCACTTATCTTGCACTCCCATCAGAGAATAGCTGCCTGTTAGCAGAAAAAAGTGTTGAGTCATTTGAAAAACAACCCTACAAACAAACATGACCTCCGTGGCAGCTTGCTCTCTTTGCCGAATAGCCTTTGTCTTTTGAAAAGTTACGGCTGCTGTAAAGCGCTGATGCCCTGTCCTCTGATAAATTTCTCTCAGATTAATTTCTTAATACTCTTTAGTTGTTTGCTCTGTGGCCTGCAAGAACATCCAATGTCTCTGCTTTGCTGTTACCAGCGAGGTTGTTTTCCTGAGAGAGGAGCAATTTTTTCTTTCAGACGCTAGGACCGATCCTTTCGACACAGTGCCACTGGAGACAGAATTCTCCACACTCCTTTGGTGAAGGGCTACTCTATGCACAAAGGCTATGTGTAGTCACAGAATCATAGAATAGCCTAGGTTGGAAGGGACCTCCAAAGGTCATCTAGTCCAACTCCCCCCTGGAGTGAGCAGGGACATCCTCAACTAGACCAGGTAGCCTAGCCGAGAATCCTGTCCATCTTCGCCTTGAGTATCTCCAGGGATGGGGCCTCAGCTACCTCCCTGGGCAACCTGTTCCAGTGTTCAATCCCCTTCCTGCTAAAGAACCTCTTCCTAACAGCCCATTTCAATCTGCTCTTCTCACATGTGAACCTGTTTGCCCTTCATCCTTTCACTCCAGGCCTTCATAAACAGTCCCTCTCTAGCCTTCTTGTAGCCCCTTCAGGGACTGGAAGGTTGCTATTAGGTCACCCTGAAGCCTTCTCTCTCTAGGCTGAGAAACCCCAGCTCCTTCAGCCTGTCCTTGTAGCAGACGTGCTTCAGCCCCCTGATCACTTTTGTGGCCTCCTCTGGCCCTGCTCCATCAGGTCCCTGTTGTCTTCCTGTACAGAGGTCTCCAGAGCTGGACACAGGACTCCAGGTGAAGTCTCAGCAGGGCAGGGCATCGCATCTTGGTCTGCTGGCCAAGGTTCTTCTGATGCAGCCCAAGATGTGGTAGTTCTGCTTTCTAGTGGTCTAGGTGGTCCTGCTGTTGCAGGCGGATTGGACTAGATGATCTTTCAAGGTCCCTTCCAATCCCTAGTGATTCTATGATTCTATGATTTTTCAGTAAAAAAGCATAAACCATAAGAAATATCACACTATAGTGTATCAGAGTTGATAAACCTGTAAGAACATGTTTTCATATAACCTTATTTTGACATTTATATCATAAAGGAAAAAAAAGCCTCTGTTGAAATTATATAAATTATCTGAAATTATTATTTAAACCAGGTACCGCCAAAGGATCCAAATATGATTTGGTCTGGTTTTTAACTTTGTGAGAGGTTACTGGGATCCTTAACTTTGGTAACCATGAATTTTGATGCCTGTAGCAAGAACACATTGACTCTTATGGCTGTAGTATGCGTGGCTGTGCAGCATAAGGCGTGGTTTTAATGGGGGGGTGGTGGATTGAATCAAAGACTGAGAAATAGCACTTGTAAAGTTCTCATCAGTCTGACCACACTGCTCTCCTGACTTGTTTGGTTTTACACTTCTTTGGCTATTCTTATTTTATCTTGCTTAATTATCAGAGCCTATACAGTCACAGAATCACAGAATGAGAGAGGCTGGAGAAGACCTCTGAGCTTGTCCAGCCCAGCTCAGGACCTAACATCACCACAGCAGCCAGACCAGGGCACTAAGGGCCACAGCCACTCTGTCCATGAACGCCTCCAGGGATGGCAGCTCCACCACTGCTCTGGGAAGTGCATTCCACCCTTTCAGTGAGGAAGGGCTTCCTAATACCCAACCTAACCCTCCCTTGGCAGCTTCAGGCACTGCCCTCTCATTCTGGCACTAGCTGCCTGGGAGAACAGCCTGATCTCCACCTGACTACAACCTCCCTTCAAAGAGCTGTAGAGAGGGAGAAGGTCTCCCCTGAATCTCCTCTTCTCCAGGCTAAACACCCCCAGCTCCCTCAGCCTTTCCCCATCAGACTTACTCTCCAGTGCCTTCCCCAGCCTTATTGCTCTTCTGGACCTGCTCCAGCCCCTCCATCTCTTTCTTGAAGTGAGGAGCCAAGAACTGCCCCCAGGCCTTGAAGGGAGGCCTCCCCAGTGCCCAGTACAGGGGGAGAATGGTGTCTGGAGTCCTGCTGGCCACACTATTGCTGATACAAGCCAGGATGCTGTTGGCCTTCTGGGCCACCTGGACACCCTGCTGGATCCTGTTCAGCCAGTTGTCAACCAGCACTGCCAGGTCCCTCTCTGCCAGGATGTCCTCTAGCCACTCATCCTCCAGTGTGTAGCTGCAGGGGGTTGTTGTGGCCAAAACATAGGACCTTGCACTTGGCCTTGCAAACTTAAGCCCTGAGGATAAGGAAAGTCTTGTGGGAGTGAAGCATGGAGAGTGTCACCTCACACTCTGCCTTTGCTACGTTATTTGTGTAGGACAGGTCTAACAAACAGTAACTTTGCATTTGTCTCCTGTCACTAAAGGCAGGCAGTTTTGGAATATCAGTCAGCTTCACCTCGCGTAAATATTGGTACTTTATGGGAAATAAATACGGTCGGAGTAGTTATCCAAGTCCTCCTTTTTCCTTCTGCCATGGACGAATGGCAGGTAGCCAGCAAACCACTCAAGGGAGCTCTGCACTCTCTTGCCTGTCATCTGGCTGCAGGTGGACCACGCTTTCTCTCCACCACTGTATTTGCCAGAACTGCCCGTAAAAATGGATCCCCTTTGTGCAAGGAGTCAAATGGTTTTAGCTCCATTTTGTATCCAGGAACGTAAGTGGAATTTTATGTTCTATTTCCAGGGACCTCCACTTCTTAATCTCCTTACCCTGGAAAGAAATACAAGTAGCCTGGCCTCTCTGAGCATGTTAAACCTAGCAGTGTGCACTGACAGAGCTGCAGCTCTGCGTGCTGCCTCCAGCAGGGATGAAGTTTCCTCGTAAGCGGTGCCTAGGCACATAAGACCCTGACTTCTATCATTTCAAAATTTAAGGAGGCATCTTTCACAAGTTCATTTTGTAGCAATGCAGCTACAATTAAAATGTCATTAAAAGCCCCAAGCTTACTTTCTCCTCACAGCTGGGAATATGTGAACACCTGAGAAGGTCATCAGCAGAAGCAAGCAGAAACAGAGGGGATTCTAGCTAGAACTCTGAACAGGAGACATGCTGTGGTGAAAACAACTGCAATGCATTCCTCACACAACCATGAGTGTCTCAGAGGGGTCTCTGTGAGAAACAGTCTTTAATATAGGAGGTTGAGATGTGTCTTCTCTAATCACAGGATCACAGAACATTAGGGATTGGAAGGGATCTCGAAAGATCATCCAGTCCAGTCCCCCTGCCACAGCAGGATCACCTAGAACAAGTCACACAGGAACTCATCCAGTCAAGTTTTAAACATCTCCAGAGAAGGAGATGCCACAACCGACCTGGGCAGCCCATTCCACTGCTCTGTCACCCTCACTGCAAACAAGTTCCTTCTCATACTCATATGGAACCTCCTATGTTCCAGCTCACACCCATTGTCCCTTGTCCTATCACTAGATGACATTGAGAAGAGCCTGGCTCCATCCTCCTGACACCCACCCTTCACATACTTATCAACATTAATGAAGTCACTACTCAGTCTCCTTTTTTCCAAGCTAAAGACGCAGGTCCCACAGCCTTTCTTCATCAGAGAGGTGTTCTACCTCCCTTATTCATCCTTGTTGCTCTGTGCTGGACTCTTTCCAGCAGTTCTCTGTCCTTCTTGATCTAAGGGGCCCAGAACTGAACACAATACTCCAGATGAGCAGAGTAGAGGGGGAGAAGAACATCTCTTGTTCTGCTAAACACCCCCATTCTGATCCAACCCGGGATGCCATTCACCTTCTTGGCTACAAGGGCCCATTGCTGGCTCATGGTCATCCTGCTGTCCACCAGGACCCCCAGGTCCCTTTCTCCTACACTGCTCTCCAACAGCTCAGTCCCCAACTGGTACCTGGGGTTGTTCCTGCTCAGATGCAAGACTCTTCACTCATTTTTCAGTGAGAAGCCTCAGTGCTTGTTCCTGGAAGTGGCTGAATGTGTGGCTTCATACAACCAAATATCGAAGTGCCCACGTGCAGCTCGAATCTGTATTGCTACAGGGGAGCCGGGAGTCAATTCAGTAATGGTCTTCCCTTCGTGTCTTTAAAAGCATCTGGGCATAACTTAGCAAACACCTCAAGTCCCTCCCCACCGTGCTTTGGGAGGTGTTTCATGAGCACCTGAGCAGTTCTGTCCGTCTAGCACAGGAGGAGATGCAGACACCGCCTTCAGAACAGAACTGCTACAAACAAGTGACTCAGCAGACGTGGAAGAAGCAGTGGCATCAACACAAGGACAGCCCTCAAGGACAGCACCTCCTTGTACCGTTCACCGTGACCGGAGGCCTGGTAGCCCGGCTTTCTAACGCACTTGGAGAGGAGCGAAGGAAAAACGTATCTGTGTGGCTCCAGAGCTGTGGGACATCCTTAACGACTTCAGCTTCCAGTACAACAAAAACACTTGAAGTGCGCCTGGACTGTCCTGTTCCCTCTTGTCTTTCAAAACACATCCGGTAAATTAACCTACCTCTTCGTTTTTCTCCTTACGTGGTGCTCAGACCACAAAAGAGGGTCACGAAGTTCTAGAGCCTTTGCCAGAGTCAGACACAGGGCTGTGCTGCCACCTCACGGTCGCACCGCGAGAGAAACCCTCTGTTGGACAGAGTCTGTAGAACCCTTAAGGTTGGAACAGACCTACAAGATCATCCAGTCCCATCATGAACCCAGTCCCACCCTGCCCACCAAACCCTGTTCCCTAGGGACACATCTACGCGGTTTTTTAACCCTTCCAGGGACGGCAGCAGCCCTCTTGCCTGGGATGCCTGTTTCAACCCTCAACCACTCTGTCAGGGAAGAGATTACTCCCAATGTCATGGAATCATACAATCATTAGTGATTGGAAGGGACCTTGGAAGATCATCCAGGCGAGTCCCCCTGCAACAGCAAGATCACCTAGACCGAGTCACACAGTAACACATCCAGGCAGATCTTAAACGTCTCCAGAAAAGGAGACTCCACAACTCCCCTGGGCAGCCCCTTCCAGTGCTCCATCACCCTCACTGGGAAGAAATTCCTTCCCATATTTATGTGGAATCTCCTATGTTCCAGCTCACACCCATTGCCCCTTATCCTATCACTAGATGACATTGAGAAGGGCTCATCCTCCTGACACCCACCCTTCACACATTTATAGACATTAATGAGGTCACCCCTGAGTCTCCTCCAAGCTAAAGAGATCTAGAGGTCCCTCAGCCTCTCCTCATAAGGAAGGTGCTCCACTTCCTTCATCATCTTCATTGCCCTAGGCTGAACTCTCTCCAGCAGCTCTGTGTCCTTCTTGAACTCAGGGGCTGTGAACTGGGCACAATAGTCCAGATGTGGTCTCCTCAGGGCAGAGGAGAGGGGGAGGAGAACCTCTCTTGATCTGCTAACCACCCCCATTCTGATCCACCCCAGGATGCTGTTGGCCCTCTTGGCCACAAGAGCACACTGCTGGCTCGTGGTCATCCTTCTGTCCACCAGGACCCCCAGGTCCCTTTCTCCTGCACTGCTGTGCAACAGGTCAGTCCCCAACCTATACTGGTACCTGGAGCTGTTCTTGCCCAGATGCAAGACTCTACACTTGCCCTTGTTATATGTCCAACCTAACCCTCTCCCGGCACCACTTGAGGCCATTTCCTCTTGTCCTGTCACTAGTGACTTGGGAGAAGAGACTGATTCCCACTTCTCTCCATCCTCCTCTCAGGCAGCTGTAAAGAGCAATAAGGCGTCCCCTCAGCCTCCTTTTCTCCAGCCTAAACAACCCCAGCTCCCTCAGCCGCTCCTCATCAGACCTGTCCTCTAAGCCCTTCACCAGCCTCACTGGCCTCCTCTGGACTCACTGCAGCCCTTCAATATAAGGAGGACATTGAGGGGACCAAAAATGGCATCCAACCACTCACATAACCAAAACGCATTCCTTAGAGCACCTCGGAGCTGGACCAAACCCACCAGGCGAGCACTGTGTCTCAAGATGATGTGTGCTGGTAGAAAACACGTTCACAACATTTCTTGTCCTTGTGAAAAGGTGTTTTCTTCTGAAAGTGTCTCCCAGTCCCAGATCAGCAGCAAAGTGTATCAAGAGGGCGTGCTGCCTTCAGGAACCACATCGACTAGATTTTAAAACACAAATAGAAGCTCATGTGTTAGACACATAAATGAGCGTTTCTGATCTGGTTGGCCTGGAGAAACCCCACACAACACAGACTGGTGACACTCGGGACAAGCTTCGTTGTTAAGTGACCACTGATAATCAAAGGTCTGGTGTGCAGGGTATGCCAATGAGCTCATGGTTCCCAGGAAATAACAGCCATCAGAACTGGGGTGAAGCCCGTGTTAAAGATGGAGAAGGCTGTGCAAGGAAGAGTTTGCTGCTACTGCCTAGGTGCCACTGGATGGCATCCTTAGCACATTGAACACGGGAATGTACACTTAACCAACACACAACAGCCAGCCTGGAGAAGAGATGCCTCCTAATAAGGGAAAGCAGGTCACAAGAAGTTGGGGAGAGAAGAGGGTCTCAGAAGCTCCCAGTGATAAAACAGCTGTAATAAAAGACACTTGCAGCCAGGAGAATAAAGGACTCCAGCTGTGTCAATTTGTCTTAACACGCAGGTACATCACAGTGAGGGAATATGAGACATCTCAGCCAATTCATGTGCAGTTCTCAGAGTGCTAGAGGTCACCAAGTTGCTTATCACTACATATTCTAATAATCCACCAGACCCCTATTGTTATAATTGGCTCATGTTTCTCATGTGTGGTGACAGTCCTAACAGATGGTAGGCTCTTGGGCATTCCTTTGTGCACACACAAAGTACATGCATGCAGACACACACAGAGTACATGCATGCAGACACACACAGACAGAGGCAGAAAAAGACACACTGACATGTTTATAGAGATGAAAAGAGACCTTGAAAATTTTGATCCCATCTTGTATTTCAGTCATGTAAGTTCTTGGAAGCCCAGGAAATTTAGAGAACTTCTCTAACACAAAACTGACTCAAATACATTCGGGCAATGAGTCTCCTTTCCACAGAAACTCACCATCCATGGCTTTATGCTTTGGTAGAACACTGGCATGGAATGGGTTGCCCAGGGAGCTGGTGGAAGCCCCATCCTTGGAGGTGTTTAAGGCCAGCCTGATCTAGGGTGGGGTGTCCCTGCCCATGGTAAGGGAGTTGGAACTGGATGATCCTGTGGTCCCTTCTAACCCAGACTGACTGTGTGACTTGGTCTGGGTGATCCTGCTGTGCCAGGGGGATTGGACTGGATGATCTTTCGAGGTCCCTTCCAATCCCTAATGATTCTATGATTCTAAGACCATATGCTAATTTGATCCTGCAAAAGCATGGAGTGAAAATGGAGCTCAGACAGTTTAGACACCTGGTTACTGCAAAATCAGTGGAAGAGAACAACAGTAGTAGCACAAGTGTGACTTTTTGGTTGCAAAAAACTAACTGCAGTTTATCAGCTTTCCTCAATAAGGTGGTATCCTGAGAACACACCCTTTTTGCCATTACCATGTACTCCTGCTAGAGGAGGAGGAGAAGGAGGAGGACACCCTTATCTGTGGTGCCTTTTTGGAAAGCAATCAATTCCCCCTCTGCCTCATCACTCCAAGGGCAGTACACATCATCAGTTAAAAGCAACTGCACAGGCCACTGCTGATCAGTGCAAATGAAGTCCTGAGTATCACAAGAGAAAGATAACATGGAAGGTAGGCAAAGAAAGCCACACCAAAACCCAGCACCCTCCCTACCGGATCAAGTCAGCATTTTTGCCAGCAGCTAACAAAGTACATCACGCTTGGCACTGCCAAAGTCTTGTGCTTGCCTGCTTCACTGATGTTTGTGTTTTCTTCTTCAGGAGAGCCACAAAAATGGCAGGGAAAATACAGCTAACCCTACCACTGTCCTCTCACAGCCCAAGAGGCAGCAGGTAACACTTGTCCATTGAGCGGTCTGAGCTATGCTCTTACAGGACTTGGAGACACAATCGTAACGAGGGTCGCACAGCCAAGGGCTCTGCTGTAGGGAAGGGCTGCAGGAAAGGGTGACACATCATCTAATATCTGTGAACTTAGACAAGCAGAGCCCAAATAAAAAAATACTCCGTTTCAATAGATATCTATTTTCCCACCATTTCCTGTGTCTGGCCCCTAGTTTTCACCTGTTGTGTCTCATCTTTTACCTCACAGTACTGTGGGGAGAATGCTCGCGGTGCTTGCCTGAACTCCTTGCACACACCTGCAACTCAGCCGTGCAGAAGGAAATACTCTCACTTCTAAATGCCAGTACACTGACGACATCCAGTAGTTAGCAGGACAGCGTGTCACGGTTCTACAGATTTTTATACCAAAACATTAACAGCCTCAACAGCCACGTAAACACAGGACAGCTTGCTACCACCAGGAGTAAACAGGTCTCTTTCACAATAGCCTAAAGAAAATGTCCTCAGTTGGCATACTGCTAGCGTTGGTGGCCAAAAGCTTGTTTCTCCTCCTGCTTACCTGTGGCACCAATATTTGGACTGACCAAGAGAATTCACATACCTGTAGCAACTAAACCCAAGGATGATCCATCCAGTGGGGCCACAGAAGAGGACACCTCAATTCTGTGCTACTTCCATGCCTTGCAGCCCCAGAGCAGTTATCACTTCTGCTAGCTCCTCTAGACTGCTCCTCTAGAGTCTCCAGGGCTGGACAACAGAGATAGGGCCACATGGGTTTCTGCAGTGTGCGTTTGTGCTCAACACATCCCCAGTCTCTGCTGAGAGCTCAGCGAATGGGACACTGTCGTAAACCTTATTGCCTGTCCTTAACCAGCTTGCTTGTCTTTATTTGTCTCAAAGCAACTTGACCAAATGAACATGTATTCCCACGTGCTTCATTAACTAAGCCAGACTCTTTCCCACAGAAGCTACTTAACAGGAGAACAAATACAAAGGAATACTTGGGGTGACAGGAATATTTCCATCTTAGATTCCTCAAGTGTGCTCACTCTGTTTATTTATCTTTTAAGGAAGAAGATGAATCTGACATCAAAAGGATGATAGCCCTCCTCCCCTTCAGATCTCCTGGGCAAGGAACCCTGGTGGGGAGATTCCTGCCTCGGCTAACTTTGCCGTGTGCCTGTATTTTGCGCGTTAGTTTCTCTGGTTTAGGTCTACAGCGCTTCCTCCAAATCCATGTGCTGTTGTAGGTGCCGTGCTTTCTGCAGACCCGTGCATGGCGACGTCCCGGAACGTGTCTGGAACAGTGCATGCGCGAATCAGTTACACTCGTCACACTGTTGGCTGTTTCTTACCAGTGCCACCCGGGCCTACAGCGTAGAGGCTGTTCACAAGGGTCTGGGTGTCAGGCTGATAGCAAACAGGTTGATACAGCCAGTCGTGAAACCAGCCACTCCCAAGAACCAGACAAGCAGCATGAGGGCTGATCTGTGAACGTTCAGTGTTGGACCTAGAATAAATGAACGCTACCTGTGAATCTGACGGCTGCCCAACTGAGCGCTGGTTTGCCCATCAGCTGCTCAAAGCCCCTCTAACACAGGAGAACCAGACTAAGACCTAAGGAAGTTTATTCCTCATTAAATTATCCAATTCCCCCCTTGCCTTGCCTTTCACACACCAGCTGAGTAACATCTTCTGACATCAGGAAATCTGTCTCTGCAGCAACATGACTGGACTGCTAGGAGTACAGAGGTGTTTTATCACAGGTCAAGAAGTTACCGTTTCAGTCTTCAGAATAACTAAATGGAGTCAAGTCATTTCATGGCAGATCCTTCCCAGTGTGTTGTAAAACTTCCTGTTTACAAAATGCTATCCTTATCTAACACAAAGCACTATCTCTGTGGTTTCTCTGCTGCACGATACGCAAAGTATCTCACAGAATGGAAATAGTACAAAAACAAGCCCATTTTCTGGCGTGGTTTTCTTCATGTGAAAAGGAGATAAATGCCATTTAGCAAACATTTCCATTCCCCACAGATCTGTTTTCTGTTATTATCTGGCAGTATTTTTTCTGTTGCTCTTCCTTGAAAGAGTCTTTGACTTTTTTCCTTTTCAGCCCTCCATCCCTGAAAGACACGGAATAGAAAGAGGGTTGAGCTCCTTTCAGGGTCAAGGCAGAACAGCTTTACAGAGCAGTTCTCACCTCAAATGCAATACAGAGCCGAATAATTCCTACTGCCGGGATTTAACTCGTAACACAGATAATGCCTTCCCTTTAATCCAGCATCTGTCAGGCAAATGGCCTGTTTTTGCCAAATACTGCCTGCTGGCCAGATCCATTTGTCTGCTTTGTTTTCCTCTTCGTACTGCAGTAGGCTTTTCAGTCTAGTGGAATTGCTCAAGCGGCATTTCCTCAGAGTCTGTAGGCGTGATGGAACACAGCCCAGGCAAAGACGAGAGCCATCAGAGGGCTGGAGCACCTCTCCTGCGAGAACAAGCCAACAGACTTGGGTTTGTTCAGCCTGAAGAGAAGCTGACTCTAGGAGGATCCTTTCCAAATTCTAGGAGACACTTTCCAAATTCTGCAAGGGGCCTGGGGATGACTGTTCACAAGGGCAGGGAATGATAGAATGAGGGGTCATGGTTTTGAAATGGAAGAGGATAGATTGAGGCTGGACACGCGGAAAAGGTTCTTTAATCTGAGGGTGGGGGAATCCCTGGAACAGGCTGCCTAGAGAGATGGCAGATGCTCCATCCCTGGAGATGCTGAATGTCAGGCTGGATGGGGCTGTGGGCAATCTGCTCTAGTTAGACATATCCCTGCTTGTTGTTGGACTAGAAGATCTTTAGAGGTCCCTTCCAAGCCAACACATTCTACGACACTAAGGCCCATATTTCAGACGGCAGAACACATAACTCTGCTTTAAGCCCGACATCGCAGGTGTTGTTTTTTACCAAGGAAGCACAGACATTCCTCCCTGAGCAGCAATGACAGCCTTGACTCTGTTGGCAAAGTGAACAGCATCGTCTTCTTCCTGAAAAATTACATGAATGAATTATTTACTTTGCAACTCAAACGTTTTCTCCGTGTGTCGCTTAAAGTGGGGTTTTTTGCCAGACAGCAGGTCGTTTGGGTTTGTGCCAGGCTCACAAACTAAATGAGACTTGCAGGGCAGTTCCAGCTGGTCCTGGGGAATCATAGAATCATTAGGGGATGCCGGTGCTGAATAGAGCTCAGGGGCAGACTCTGTGGTTACTGAGGCAATTTCAGACAAAACACAGCATGAGGTCACAGGTCTGGATAGAGCAGGGGGTGCATCTGCTCCCAATCCTTCAGTTTTGCTCTGAATGGAACACACCAACAGGATCACCTTGGAGGGGACGGGGTGCCTTGGGTAGGGCTGAGGCCTGATGCACTCAGGATCAGAAAGCAGCACGAGCTCACGAGTCTGTTTGCATAAACTGCGGAGAACTAAGACACTGCCACAGCCTCTTTGCCAAGACTAGAGCCGAGCAAAGACCGGGGTAGGCAGTACCAAACTGGGGCATCACTGGCTAAAAGGTCTTGTACCTGAGGCAGTGAGCTGAAAGGCTGTGCCAAGCTGCCGGGTAAAGCTGCTGAGCAGAGGAGCTAGACATTCTGTGCGAAGAAGCTGTGCAGCTGGAGGTAGTGGAGGGACACAGGAGGCAGATGCACCTTAGTAGGAAGAGAAAGCCTGATTCAAAATACTTCACTGTGGGAGTTAAACACGGAAGTCTGTCCTAGGCTGAGTGCCAGGACTCCTGTATCGTAAGCCCACATTTTAACATCTAATGTCTAGCAGCTGCACAGACTAATCTTTTCTAGTCTCTGGCACCAAGGCAGCTGCACCCAAGTGAAAATGAGTGAGAGCTCCAAGAAGCATGGTGTAGAAAAGTCTGAGTCTTTGCAAGAGCAGTTTTTACTTGACAACTAATCCACACAAATCTGTGCTTAGTTTTAAGACCAGAGTGTCACCTCCTGGATTTTGCCCGTGAAGTTGTCTATAAAGATTTGCAAACATAATGCCAACACAACACGCACGGTAGTGCAGGCTTCCTCCCCGACAGCGTGTTAGAGAATTTACCAAACACACGAAAGCGTAGGTACCTCTTTGACCATGGGTGGCAGGTACCACACATCACAGACAATAGCCCAGCTGGTCATCACATTAAAAACGTAGGTCACCATGGAGTACTTGGTGCTGTTCCAGAAGATATCTCCAAAGCGGGGGTCATACTGGAAGACAAGAAGAATAAGCAAAAGTGTGATTAAAGATGAAATCACGTAAGCTGCAACTGGTTGGCCACACGGTCACAGTTCAACCACTTCAGTCAGAGAGCAAACACAATCACACCTCCTAAAGGGAGTAGTAAGTTTAGAGTAAAGCTCTACATTTCAACCCGTATTACAAATTTATAGCCATTATTAATTCTTGCAACAAAGGTCAAGGTGAACAGAAAGGGCTTCTTCAAATCCATTGCAGGTAAAAACAAAACTAGAGGCAATGTAGGCCCCTCGCTGAATGAGGTGGGTGCCCTGAAGACAGAGGACACAGAAAAAGCAGAGATACTCAATACCTTCTTTACTCTGACTGTACTTCTGAGGAATGTCCTGATATCAAGCTCCAGACCACTGAGGCCCCAAGGAGTTTGAGACAAGAGATGAGTTTGCCCTGGTTGATGAGGACTGGGTTAGGGATCAGTTGAGCAAACTGAATGTACACAGATCCATGGGCCCAGATGGGATGAACCCACGAGCGCTAAGGGAGACAGTGGAACTAATTGCTAAGCCAATATCCATCATCTTTTCTAATTTCTGGGGATCAGGAGAGGTGCCTGGGGACTGGAAGATAGCAAATGTCACTCCAATCTTGAAAAAGTGAAAAAAGGAGGAACCAAGTAACTACAGACCCGTCAGCCTCACCTCCATCCCAGGAAAGGAGATGGAACAATTTATCCTTGACACTGTCTCTAGGCACAGCAAGGACAAGAGGGTCATTAGGGACAGTAGACACGGTTTCACCAAAGGGAGGTCATGCTTGGCCAACCTGATGAGGTTGCCTTTTATGAGGGCATAACCAGGCCGATAGATGATGGCAAAGCAGTGGACTTCAGTAAGGCATTTGACACAGCCTCACACAGCATCCTCACAGCCAAACTGAGGCAGTGTGGTCTAGATGATCGGGTAGTGAGGTGGATCAAGAACTGGCTGCAGGATACAAGCCAGACAGTAGTCGTCAATGGGACAGAGTCTAGTTGGAGGCCTGTATGTAGTGGAGTCCCCCAAGGGTCAGTACTGGGACCAGTCCTGTGCAATCTATCTGTTAATGACTTGGAGGAGGGATTAGGGTGCACTGCCAGCAAGTCTGCTGATGATACAAATCTGGGTGGCGTTGCCGACACCCCAGCAGACTGTGCTGCCATTCAGCAAGACCTGGACAGGCTGGAGAGCTGGGCAGGGAGAAATGTAATGAGGTATAAGAAGGGTAAGTGTAGAGTCTTGGATTTGTGCAGGAACAACCCCAGGTACTAGTACAGGTTGGGGACTGACCTGTTGGAGAGCAGTGTAGGAGAAAGGGACCTGGGGGTCCTGATTGATAGCAGGATGACCACGAGCCAGCAATGGGCCCTTGTGGCCAAAAAGTTGAACGGCATCCTGGGTTGGATCAGAACGGGAGTGTTTAACAGATCAAGGGAGGTTCGTCTCCCCCTCTCCTCTGCCCTGGTGAGACCACATCTGGAGTATTGTGTCCAGTTCTGGGCCCCTCATTTCCAGAAGGTCACAGAACTGCTGGAGGGTGTCCAGCACAGAGCCATAAAGATGATTAAGGGAATACAACACCTCCCCGATGAAGAAAGGCTGAGGGAGCTGGGTCTCTTGAGCTTGGAGAAAAGGAGACTGAGGGGTGACCTCATTCATGTTGATAAATATGTGAAGGGTGGGTGTCAGGAGGATGGGGCCAGGCTCTTCTCAGTGTCATCCAGTGATAGGATGAGAGACAATGGGTGTAAGCTGCAATATAGGAGGTTGCACATACATATGAAAAGGACCTTCTTTATGGTGAGGGTGACAGAGCACTGGAACAGGCTGCTGAGGGGAGTTGTGGAATCTCCTTCTCTGAAGACATTTAAAACCCGCCTGGACATACTGCAATGCAACTTGATCTGGAGGATCCTGCTGTGGCAAGGGGATTGGACTAGATGATCTTTCAAGGTCCCTTCCAATCCTTCGTGTTCTGTGATCTGTGGGAATTTGAGCTTTCTCTGAGGCGCTACCCTGAAACGCATTATCAATGTGCTCAGAAGAGCTGCCACCTCAACTCAGAGCATGAAAACAACGGGGGCTATCAGACCCAGGGAATCTGCAAGCCCTGAAATCTGCTTCAGCTCTTCACTGTCCCTACATGGCCATCCAACCAGCACCAGCAGTCTGCAACCAGAAACCTTTCCAAGCAGTGCAGGACCCCAAGCTGTCACAGATCCATCGAAACACTTATCAACTCTAACTAGATGATCTACTCAAAAAGCAAATGTATTGACTTCAAACATTTCCTTGGAGACCCTCATACCAGTATTAGTAATTTCCATAACATCAGGCAACACTACAGTTTGAGAAAAAGTATCTAACTTCTAATGTTAGGGTGACTAGACTAAGGCTACTCAGAAACCATGGAAGTGAAAAAAAGTGCCTTTAAATGCCCAGAGCACAGAAGAGCCAGGGACCCTGGGGTGGAAGGAGCAGGCAGAAATGAACACACAGCACAGCAAAGGCCAGCAGGACCTAACCAGTTGTCCAGTTGTGAAAGATTTCCTATACTGCACCAAACTGCCAGACATTGAGCATCATGAAAACATTTGGTTTTCTTAGTGCTTATTCAGTACCTTATTCCCACCAAATAACCCCCTTTTCACTGTTCACACATGAACAGCTTCTCTGACAGGAGAAGTTTCTGCCGAGAACCTTTCCATGTTCGGAAAACTACAAATACGTTACCTTGATTGCTACTGGATGGATGGTGCCTCCTACCTCAAAACTTCCCTTCTTAAACATCATTACTATTGTGTTGTTTGTGCAGGTACCTGGCCACAATGAAAACAGGTCAAGAGTTCAATCCCCTGTAAGGAAAGTGCCAGCAAATAAATCCTGAACTGTCCTAAGGAAACTTAAAGTTCCTGAAGGAGAAGGTAAGCTTTACTTCTGGAGCACCATCTGAGAACCTGTTCTCTCTTCCATTTTGCTACGCACTACAGCAAACAGACTGCTAGAAAACTTACTAAAAGTCAGATTCTAGTATTCTGTATCTCACAAGAGCTAATTCATTCTCCACCCCACTTGTAAAAACTGAGTATAACAAACTGTGCTTAGTGGCAAGAGACAGGAAAAGCAATAAAACCAATATCATCGTTTCCTACCTTCTGGGAAAATTAAAATGGGCAGTTTGGTCTCATCTGCAATGTGGTCTGTAATTCTGAGAAGAGAAAATAAAATCTCAGTACACACTTCTGTGAAGATGCTGACTTATGCTTGTGTTTGGCCAAGAATCTAAATATCGTTACCCCTTACACAGGACCAGAAGAGCCTTTGCCCAGTCACTTGTTGCCAGTCAGTAGCCTCAGCAGGGATGCAGCCTGGTTTCAGGCCTTTACCTTGGAGGTTCTCTCTTGCTGAGTGCAAAAGTATATTTTCTAAAAAGACTATACCTTCTATTGCACCATTTCAACCCAGTTCACTTGGAGCTGGAGAGCAGCAGTCCTCGAGGCAAGCAGAAATTGCTTCCCAGTTACCTTTGACAGATCCCAGCAATGAACATAAGCAGAGGCCAGGTTGGACGGGGCTCTGGGCAACCTGATCTGGTGAGAGGAGGCCCTGCCTATAGCAGGGGGTTGGGAGTGGATGATCTCCAAGGACACTTCCAACCTAAACTGTTCTATGAGACTTTTGTATTAACTGTATTGTGGTCTATACTTCAAGCTTTCGTGCCTCCGAGGTTTGTAAGGCCACGTTGGTGTGCATCTGCTGACTCTGCGGCCAGCTGAAAGACTGTTTGACTCTGTTTGCTCCAGCACTTTCAGAAATAAAAAAAACATTTCCACTGAGCACACTACTGATGGGTCAGTTCTGCTGTTTTCTGAGACACCTGTCTTTCTCTTGGGGCTGTTCAGCCCGGAGAGACCTCCTTGTGGCCTCTCAGCACCTGAAGGGGGCCTATAAAACAGACGAGGACAGTCTATTTAGCAGGGCCTGTTGCAACAGGACACGGGGAACTGCTTTTAAAATACAAGATGTACATTTCAGACTGGATATAAGGAAGAGATTTCTTAAAACGAAGGTGGTGAAATGCCCAGAGAGGTAGTAGGAGTCCTGTTTCTGGAAATATTCATGGTCAGGTTGGATGGACGTCTGAGCAACATGATCTAGTTGAAGATGTCCCTGCTTATGACAGGCGAGACTGGACTAGATGGCCTTTAAAAGTCCCTTCCAACCCAAGTTATTCTAAGATTCAAGAGCAAGCAGTTCCTCTCTAGTTTGCATTCAAGAATAAAAAATATATAATTAAAACCAAGTATCCTAAAAAAGGAAGAAATGATCCAGCATGGGGAGACCCTCTATATTTTTCTAAGGACAAACTTAGTTAATGGTATCAGTGTTAGAAAACGTGGGATGACTAAGAGCATTCTGTAAACACCTGTGAATATAAAACCTGCCATATGAGTCAAATCCTGGTCACACTCTTAAAGTCCAAGGTGCTCTCTCTGATAGGAATCACCCAGCGCTGCAGCCCTAGAGAGCAGCACAGGCAGTTAATCAAGCACTCCCTTACTTTTTCCTCACCAGGTGACGGTCTTTCATTTCTGAGCGCTCAAACAAAACGTGCTGACTGGTTTGCATGCAAGATTTCTGGATAAGCCCCATAAGCCCTCTGTGCTCTTGGCCAACCTGCAAACCCAAAACAAGCTGGTTACTGGGCAAACACACACGTGGAAATGATAATTCTGAGCACAGTTACCCCAGTTGCTAAACTCGTTTGCAGACAACATCAGTCCTCTCGGTTACAAGCGTGCACACACCTACCTGTGTTGGCGACTTCATGGTCCTTAGTAGGAGTTTGAATAACATTGCATCCCACTCTTCCTACCAGGAAGTGGATTCCCTTACCCAACACTACATCTGCAGTGGTCTTGACATTACCAGTATTATCAGCTCTCTTGTTCATACCAAGGAGTAGCATCCATCAGCGGCCAGGATTAGAACATCTAACGGAGATGTGTGGTTGGCTACACAGATGCCTCCTTTCTGTGGTCTGTTTTCCCTGCAGTGACAGTCATAGAAGCAATAACTTCACGTGTATTCTCCGGACTCCAAGTCCTCTCAGGCACCCAACCCAGGGAGCAGATACCCGCAACCGAGGCTCTCCCAGTCACAAAAGCATTGCAGGCACGCAGCTCACCTGCAGACCCACAGAGAGCAGAGCACAGAACATTTTAAAATACTAAGATTATGATGATGCATGTTACAACTCCCATCAGTACATCACAGTGGGGAAGTTGGCTTTCCTCATACTTTCAAGAGTCTCTTCAATAGTTTAAACCACGTTTCCTCTCAGCACTGTTGGAGCAGGCACTTCAGCTGCATTCATTGCCATGCAGAGAGGTTTATATGAAAGACTACTCACACCCTAAACCTTTAGAAGCAGAGACCCTAGAGCATGACTTTACTTGTTCGCTAAAATAAACAACGCTGTAATTTCAGGATGCCTTTCCAGGGAGAGCAGCAAACTACTACACACCCATGAAAGCGTAGTATCGTTGGTTACTGATGGCCGAGCAAAGCCAACAGCGAAGACATTTCCGAGAGGAAGTGGGGTCAGTTTGTGCCAGGAGAGGTTCAGATTGGCTCTTAGGAAAAGTTTCTTCCCAAAAGGAGCGGGGAGGCCTTGGAACAGACTGCCCAGGGAGAGGGCAGAAGCATCATCCCCCGAGGGGTTCAACAAACAGGCAGACATGGTGTCTTGTGAGATGGGTTAGTGTTTGGGGAGATCATAGGATCATAGGATCACAGGATGTTAGGGGTTGGAAGGGACCCAAGAGATCATCGAGTCCAACCCCCCTGCCGCAGCAGGACAAAACTATCTAACACAGATCACAGAGGAACGCATCCAGGCGGGCCTTGAAAGTCCCCAGAGAAGGAGACTCCACGACCTCCCTGGGGAGCCTGTTCCAGTGCTCCATGACCCTCACAGTAAAGAAGTTCCCCCTTGTGTTGAGGCAGAACCTCCTCTGCTGCAACTTACACCCATTGCTCCTTGTCCTATCACAGGGAGCAAGTGAAAAGAGCCTGTCCCCCCCCTCCTGGCCAGCCTTCAGGTACTTAGAAACATTGATCAAATCTCCCCTAAGTCTTCTCTTCTCCAGACTAAAAAGCCCCAAGTCCCTCAGCCTCTCCTCATAAGCCATGCCCTCCTGTCCCCTAATCATCCTCATAGCCCTCC